>JAXGGA010013063.1:0-36524 GCA_038373865.1 Uloborus plumipes
ATTTAATTTTACTTTACCACTTTACTTCATGAAGCTCGATGTTTTCTTGTAAGGAGTTCCAGCCCTGAGGGAAAACGTGTCCTCCGGTTGAAACGTAAAGTCAAAATTTGTAAAAGTATTAAGCTTTTGACTGAATTTTCAAAACTAATTTGCTGTTGAAACAACAGCCGTTATTATCAAACTTTAAGAAGTGTTATTTTGACGTTCTGTGCTGTCAAAACACATCTTGATGGTAATTATTCAAAAGACTGGCACTGGGATCTTTTCTTGTAAATATCCACCTTAATAAAAGGTCTCTCTTTCTAAGGTTATGTTAGATGTATTAATTTCATCTGGAACCTGTAATAATGAAAGCAGGAAATCTTTTTGCTAAAAATCCGCTAATTTGAAGACGACTCAACTAGTAATTATGGGCGTTGCTATTATTAAAGGGTTACCATAGTAAAACACTAATATTCGATGACTAGACTACATAAGACCTTTGGCCCTTAGCAATGAATATTTCGAAAACAAGAGGATTTTTTCTCAATGCGCAATTTTCATTATGGGATGACTTCCTTTAAGAGAAAAATGCTTGCAGGGTGGAACTTTCCTCGTAATTTTGTTGCACACTTATTGAACTACCAATCATTTACTTGGATAGACAAGTTTAAGACACTGCTGTAAAAAAAAAAGAAATAAAAGAAAAGAATAAGAAATGCACTTATAAAATGTATAATTTTTTAATTAATTTTCAACATTGGTTTATTTTTAGCTAAAAGATTAATTTCAATATCCAACGGATGCTGTTCATTCAGTGTACCAACCTTTTTCGTAATGATCATGCATTACAGAGTCTGCAAAAATTTTGAACTTTAGTGACAAATTAGCTACAAAAACTTGACTGCTTTACCCTCACCTTATTCGTCCTTGCAGTGGCGAGAAATCATTTGGGATCTTCCCCCTTTCTTGAATGTTACATAAATATTAAAGTTAGTTATCTAATTTTTTTTTTGTTTCTTCAAAAAGAAACGTCATCATTTTGTAGGAATATCAATTATGTGCATTTATACAAAGGAGCAATATAATATTCTAGTAAATTCAATTTAAACGCAACATATTAGTGAAGGAAACATCATATAAATTATCAACTGAAAAACTTAAATTGAACAATAGATTTTACATTGTAGTTTAAAATAAAATGAAAAACCAGTAGTCTAATTACTATTCCGCATTCTCCCCCCCCCTCTATTTCTTAAAACTCTTTAGAACATGATGCAGGATTATAGATAAATTTGTCAGCAAGTAAAGCAGAGGTTGAGTTAGATAGAATTAACATTGAGACCATTCGCTTTTGTCTAAATTCTATCCCTCAGAACCAGACTGACATAAGTCCATTGACAGATACATCATGCTAATAATGGGATTCGCATCTTTTTAACGCTGCGAAATGATTATGACAGTTTCTTTCATTGAATTACGTTCTCACAAGTCGATGCGGAATAAGATGCTACATACAATGTAGTGATAAAGTGAAAATCGTCATTTTTGGACTCCCGTCATTCTGTTATGAGGTACAGAATTAAGAGATGACGTCGACTTTCAGAATTTTATTGCATTTACTGACTACTACTTTCAGACTTCATGTCGCTAGCAAGCTTGCAGATATTACAAAAAGTGAAAGAACATTTTGCACTAGCTAATACTGCTCTATAACTCTATGCAAGACTTCATTTTTATTATTGTGTGAATTTTTAAACAGATCACAGGTACAGAGTAAACCCAGCTTTTCGCTAATCACGGATCGACTTTTCTCAGCTATTTTTTCATAGAAATTTACATTTGCGAAAAAAAACTGACTTTTCAAGTGACAGAACGCTGGGCAAGCAACAATCAGAAATTCCGTTACTTTGAGTCAATTACAAAAAGTGACTTATTCGCAAAAAAGTTGGTAATAGAAGAGCATAAAATCAGTATTTTGTAAAAAGAAAGAAAAAAAAAGAAAATATACGAAATTTTAAGTTATTATTATTTTTTTTTAATTTTACCATGATAACTGTTTAGGAAATGTTATAAGAAAAACACCTAGCTAAAATTTAGCAGCCAGATGTAAAGAGTTAATTCTGTAATTGTACTTTTCTTTTCTTCCTATTCTTTCCAGATCTGTCGATGAAACGTTAAGGGTTAAACAAACAAAAGAAAAGCGCTCAAAGCTGATCGAGAAATTACTGCCTCTGACTGTAACCCAGAGCAATTTTCGTACCATAACTACTGACCAGTCGTGCCAAAACCTGTAATTATAAATCTAACCCCCGTGGTAACTTCTGTGGCAAAGTGTAGTAATTGTTAGTGTTGTCGCCACGATGTCTGGACACGAAAGCTCTTCCACCAAATGATTTGGCCACCCGTCATTAGTGGATCCAGCGAGAAATCAAAACGTTCTTCAAGCTCATTTCGCCCCCAGGAAATAATGGTCATTAGTACTTCAACGTCTGGTGATGCCTTAAACGATCTTTTGCAACTTGGGGAGGGTGAAGAACATGGGAATTCGACTTTTTGCCAAATATATATATATATAGATATAGATGTTTTGTTCTTTTGGTTCTACGAAGGTAAGAAGAGGGGGTGAGAACATCAAAGTCATTATTTCTTTATCGTGGTCATAACTGTTATCACCTTCTGCTTTTCAATAGCAGTTATGGTTTCAATGTAGTCTAAATGAAGATTTTCGTGTTCGCTTCAGGGTGAAATACATTTTATAGTTCAGAATGTAATGAAATTATTTCATTGTTTAACTTCAGAGGATTTAAAGTTCTTTTTATTTTCTAGTCGAAATTTAATTGAAATGATGGTTTGAGTGAGTGGAACTGTCCATCGTACTTCTTCTCTCCATATTTTAACTGCTTTTTTTTTAATATTTGCCTTAAGGGTTTGCAATCGCTTACCAATAGTTACATCTTGTAATGAAAAGTAAAAAACTTAATTTTTTATTTTCTTGGTAGTGTTAGGTTTATTTACAAAAGGTGAAATTTATTACGAGATAACCAAGATTTTAGGACCCGGTAGTTCATGTTTGTTTCTGATATTTTACCTTAGTTTTAACACTTTCTCCCTGAAGTCCAGTTTTTTTCTTTAACATTTAATTTAAAAAATATTAAATTAAAATAACTGAATTTTAAAAACTATAAGCTAATTTGCAACCAAGATTAAGTGAAGATTTTATAGCTCACTTTGTTGAAACCAAATTTAATAATTTAACAAATAATTAAAACATCAAATAAAAATTAAAAAAAAATATTATAAAAACAAAATAAAAAAAATAATTATACGAAATAAATTAACAATATAAATGATTAAAGAAATTCTGAATAAATATATTTTACAGAGAGATGTTATATTATCAAGACTTGTCGGTTTTGACCGCAGCAGCCATTGCATGTAGTATCAAATATGTTATCAGATTGGCAATATTACTTATACCATGAATTCTGAGTGGTTTTGTTCTAGGTAAGACTCATGATAATAAAAATAAATTCGTATTTCAACAGTGCCGGAATGACTGATAAAAGGATTTTGGTCACGATTTGTGACTAATAACTTTCATTTTTCAGCACATAAAAATATATAATCACCGTCTTCAATGCGAAAATGAATTTCTATCTCTTTCGCGTGGGATAAGGTGCAAACCTAAACTTCTCGTGCTGAGTATGTAGGAAGCCACTTTCGAAAAGTTATAAACATTAACTAACCAGCGAATCATAAATAACAATGTACCCCCGACATATTCTTACGCCTTAAAATGTGACTGTAACACACTCCTGTACCATTTGAAAACTTCCAAGCAACTATTGAATCTCATTTCAACCACAACGCGACATCAATTTTTCACCCAAACTGGACGTGACAACACATTTGCATCTCAGCGCGCATTTTATAATCAGCAAAGCAACATTAACTCATTTAGCATCTGCGCAAGAGCCCAATTAATTGCAATCATCCCCTCTTAATCGGCTATTAAAGATGGCAAAAGGACCCGGAAAACGACACGGGGCGGAACACGGGATTTAATGAAGGGGGCAAAGGGGGCGTCTCGTATTAACTAAACCCCTTTACTACTGATGACGGTCCGTCCCCATAATGAGGATAAATACCAGGATTCCTCGATGTGGGTATCCGTTTACAGTGTCGTTCTGTCGCCTAATTGCCAGGAGATGGTTAATGGGGGCGTGGGCGTCGCGATCGCGAAGGAAAGCAGGGTTTTAATGGCTGTAGCCATTTTTGTAGTGATGAATTGTGGTTCTGGTAGAATCTTCGACTTGAGATCGGAGGAGGATTCTGTATTACGTTGATACAAATGAGAAAAATGTGATTTCGTTATGTATACTTAATTTTGAAACAGCGTCTTCTTATTAAGATGTATTTTTTCCCCTTTGTTCGCCACTAAAGTTTCAAAAGGAAATGTGAAACAAATAAAACAAATAAATAAAAAGTAAAAGATAAATAAATAAATCGCATCGAGTGAATAACTAGATAAAAATATGTAAATAAAATAACATTAGTGAAGTAAAATAAATAAAGGCGTAATTTGGGACGCTATATCGCAAAAAAGGCTGGAAGAAAAGTAAATAAAAAAATATTTTAGTAGCGATTTATGACTAATTTCTTTCGTTTTTCAGCACATAAAAGATATAAATGCAGAGTTTGCAACGCGAAATTTAATTTCCATATTTTTACGACTTAAAATAGTACAGTAACACACTTGTCAAAACTTCCAACTATTGAATCTCATTTCAACCGCCCCTCGACATCAATTTTTCACACAAACTGGACATGAAAACACATTTGCATCTCAGCTAGCAATTTATAATCAGCAAGCAACATTAACTCATTTAGCATCTGCGCAAGAGCCCAATTAATTGCAACCATCCCCTCTTAATCGGCTATTAAAGAGAGCAAAAGGACCCGGAAAACGACACGGGGCGGAACACGGGATTTAATGAAGGGGGCAAGGGGGCGTCTCGTATTAACTAAACCCCTTTACTACTGATGACGGTTCGTCCACATAATGAGGATAAATACCAGGATTTCTCGATGTGGGTATCCGTTTACAGTGTCGTTCTGTCGCCTAATTGCTAGGAGATGGTTAATGGGGGCGTGGGCGGCGCGATCGCAGCGAGGGAAAGCAGGGTTTTAATGGCTGGGGCCATTTTTGCAGTGATGAATTGTGGTTCTGGTAGAATCTTCGACTTGAGATGGGAGGAGGATTGTGTGATGCGTTGATACAAACGAGAAAAATGTGATTTCGTTATATATTTACATAATTAGGAAATAGGGTCTTCTTATTAAAATGTATTTTTTTCCTTTGTTCGCCACTAAAGTTTCAAAAGGAAATAAGAAAACAAATAAAATAAATAAAAAAAGCAAAAGATAAAAAAATAAGTAGAATCGAGTAAATGAAAAGATAAAAATGAGCAAATAAAGTTAACATTAATGAAAATCTCTACTAATAATAAAGCTGAAGGTGGGTCTGTCTTTCCTTCCTTCTTTCTTTCTGTCTTTCTGTCTTTCTTTCTGTCTGTTACGCGCGTAGCGCCAAAACCGTTCGGTCGATTTTCATGCCACTTGGCACAAAATTAGTTTGTAGCATGTAGTTTTGCACCTCGAAGCGATTTTTCGAAAATTCCATTTCGTTCTTTTTCTATTCGAATTCTTAGCGGAAATTCGATAAAATAGGGAAGAAATATTTCACATACATTTTCAAGTCTTATGTCATTCGAAAGCTTGAAATTTTCTGCACAAAATGAAGTTTTTTCGAAGTTTCTACGATCATCAGGAGAGCTGTAACAATTGTTTTTAGAATCCCTGAATTCAAGGCTTACCTTCAGTAAAGCAAGCCAAACGATTCTAAAATGGTTCAGCTCGAGAATAATATTTGTTTGAAAAGAGAGATGAAAAGAATTATTTTATCAACGGAAATCAACTTTTCATATTGTTACCATGGTTACGTGTTCATACCTATTTTTGTTTCGTTCTTTTTCCAGCGTCGCCAGACGTAGTAATTTTGATACTATGCTAATATTTTTTCGGCCCAAATAAGGAGCGTAGTATTTTTCCGGCAACCCTGTTTCCCATATACTCATGACTTAATTAAAAGATTTGGCGGATTTTTCTTTTCATTTTCATAGATTTCGCATTTCAGCAACGTTTGGAAACAGTAGTATTTTGTAATATTTTTTTTAGAGGAGGCGTAGTATTTTTTTTTTAATTCTCTGGCAACCCTATCTTTTCCGGGTGAAAATGCTTTGGGACCTTGGCGCGTTTTTGCCTGTCTCGCGGAAGTGAAAGCTCCGAGAGAAACTACGCAAAATATCCTGGGTTACCACGCTTGGCGCGCCTATCGCCCATTTAGCGAGAAAAGGGTACCTAAAGCACAGATTAACCAAATATCGTATCAATTGCGTTGTTGCATCGTTCGTTTTGTTTTTAAAGCTAGGAAATAAAACTTTCTTCTTCTTTTAAACTTTGGTAAGATTTCTGTTGGTTTTTGTGAGCAACAAAATTATTCTTATTTTCTCTTTTGGCTTATTTTTGTGCATCTCCCCTTGGGGTTGCATTCGAATGTTCCAAGGGGGTGTTTTACCCCTTTTATGGAGTAAATCAGTGTTCATTTCAATGCAGACAAAAGTGATATGAATTGGCCCGACCACTTGGCAATATATCGCCAAGCTTTTGGTCGTCAAGTATTTGCCGCCAATTTGGCGACATATCGCCAAGTTGGCGAAAAAAATTGTTTTCCTTTTTTATTTGGACTCAATTTGGCGCTATTGGCGATATTTTGCGAAAAATCCACTGAATGATGTTAAAATCGGCGATGTTTAGGAGATTAATCATTGTAAAACATTTTTTTTTTTTTTTTTGCATTGTTTCGTGGCAAACTAGGGATATAAATGTTTGAACTGTTATCTTGCTCACTCCAAGCACTATTTTAGCACTTAAGGCATCTACTAAGAAATTTACACGTAAAATTAAGTAGCGTGGGGTCCATACCAGACTTTTATATCATACTTTGAAGGAATTATAGTTGAATTACAACTAAAATAGAGCATTTTTTCTGCTATATCAATTATTTTACAAATGAAATTTTAATTTATACCACGGGCAGAGCCGTGCGGGTACCGCTAGTAAATAAATAAAAGCATGAAACAATACTTAATACCTCATAAAAATGTCTGTATAAAAACAAATAAATAAAAAATCAGAAAAACTCTCGAAAACTTAGTGCTAAAATGTGCGAAATAAAACTTGCCGTTTTTTATGAATTGCTATGGGGACTCTATTTTACTGCTTCAGCATTCAATTCGGGGGTAGGGAAGGGATTCTAGAGTACAAACAGGAGGTCATGGGACCGTCTTTGGAAATTTTAGAAAATTTATCTCAAAATTCTTGTTTATATTTGATTTCAGAGCAGATTTTATAGCACTGTTTAATGACATGAAAAAATAATGAACAAGACTTTGAAACTATTTTTTGCTGTTTGATAGTATAGTATTACAATCGTCATGTTTTTTGCCAAATCTGTTCAAAATTACAAAAAAAAAAAAAAAAAAAAATGTAAACTTACCAAACTACAGTGTATACAATCATTCTACAATACAGGACTGAATAAGGAATAATGATTAGAAGTGTGTTAGTTTGGTGAAATTATTTCTTTTCTTTTTTTTTTAATGGATTAAAATAATATTTTACAACAAATATTTCTCTCGTACTGCCGATCTATGATTACACACACGGGTCACACAATATTCGGCACATTATTACATTTTTGGGTTTGCTTTCAAGTAAATTAACTTGCTTTGTACAGCTCTGAAAAAATATGAATACTTTTCCGAACTGCTTCTTGATAAACTAAATGTACTTTTTTCAATATTCATCGAAAAATGTTGGCGTCTCTGGAAATCCGCCTGTGGTTGGTGCTGTCTTTTTAATTTTTCTGTTTTTTTTAACATAGCAACGAAAGTTTAAGAGAAAATTTTGACTTCCTTTATCTAGTTGCCTCTGTAGTTTGGAAGCTTAACCCATGTGCAGTTGGACTAAAGCTATAGACTCAGAACTCAAGAGTATTTACAGCCAAATACATGTTCCTTTAAATGGCAGCTTCCTTTTAAAAATGTTTAAAGATAGCAATATATCAATAAATGAAAAGCAGGCGAAAGCCTGCTAATCGCCGTTTTTCTACTTTTAAAAATACAATAGAAAACATTTAAGCTCATTACAGCTGCAAAACTATTTCTTTTAAATATCAAGAACCCCTCATGTAAAATATCTGGGTTTCTCTTAATCACAGATATTTTCGACACGAATACTCTCTTGAATATATTGCTAAGCATTCACATTAGTAGCGCTATGATTTCTACAAAATATATTTAATCTACCCTGGTTAGCGTCTCTTGTAGCAAATTTTTTGCTATTTACGTTTCTTTCTTTAACCCACATATTAGTAAAAGATAATAATTTTCAAAACTAATGCACGAATCTGCAAAACATCGCTTGACCACAGAGTTCATCAGAAATACTATTAAGCTTGAGAAAATAAGCACATCAAATAAACATAGTTGGAAATAAGTAAAAACTTTTCCGAATAGTGTAAATATTTCTGGGAACGTACCACCTTCATTGCTTATCGTTACAACAAGAATAGCTAAACAATGGATGAGGTTTATTCCTAGAAATATAAATATATATTAATGTCATATTATAAATATACTTAGTTTCCTTTTTGCTTCTTAATTTATGTCTGTGACTGAAACGTGAATAAATATAAATAATATGGGGATTTTCTTTACTGAAGATCTTCGGTGAGGGAGATTTCGTATGCAATATGCGATGCTTCCAATAACTTAAAAAAATTACAACATGAAAACTATTTATATTTCATCAAAACATTCCAACTTTTCTTTCTAGTTTCTTCTAGCTTTTCAATTTGAAAAAAAAAAAAGTAAAACATTGCAGATGATAATAAATTGATAAATATCGAACGGAAAACACAGCAGACGACAAATTGACAAATTACTGTAACGCGTGGCACTTTTTTTTGTTTCAAAAAATAATATCAATGTCACTTTAAGTGACAATGTAAGAATTTTGGTATAGGACAACACAATGTAAAAATATCGAATTTACGAAACAGTTTGTTAAAGATTGAATTATCGAAGCATCATTAAAACCCCGTTGAAAGAAATTTAAACAAAATATTCTTTTCCTACTTTCCTTGAATATAATCTGGACTTCGGCATTAATAAATAATAATCGCCCAAAAAACGCTCAAGTTGACGAAAACCAGAGCCTCGTATATGTAGTCAGTTATCAAGCTAAAACTCGGCAGCCTTAAGCGGATATGACAAGTGTCCAAACAAACCGTGGAAGAAGGGGAAAAAAATCACTTGATGCCTTGACGGGTGATTAGTATCCGTTTTACTAGACGGTTGATCAGCGTAGTGTACCTAATTAATATAATTAATCATGGATGTTCTAAATCTTTCTTTGTTTGATCATATGGATTGGAGGGCTTAAAGGCCCATGGATGTCCGCACAGTTTGTAATCAATATTAAATGTTCGTTAGAAGGAAATGAAATTACTGATAGGGGCACACTTAAGTTGGGCATAAAAACATACATAAGAGTTTTACATGAATTAACATCTGCTTGGTGTTCATATTAAAAAAATGTTTTCATGAAACCGCAAGTTCCGCACCTCGAAAAAGAAAATAGAAAGTTTGTAAATATTTAGTTTGTAAATACTTTTCTCTTTCTCTAATTTCTACTGTTCTTGCTTAGTTTCAGTTTTTAATCTTGAATAATGGGGCTCCTCATAAACCCTAAAGATGTACAAAAAAAAAAAAATCATTAATTTTAATTTTGACATCTGAAATTCAAATTATGTTTTTCACAATGACGAAGTGCGATAGGTGTGTCTGTGAGGGCGTGTGTCCGCTTCTTAGCCACCATTTTCTGCATGGTGGTGAAGTAGGACTGTAGCAGACTGCCCCACCACTTTCATTTTGGGCCCACTAGAGCCCAGAAGTAAAACTGCTCTTTTTTGACTCATTTTACTTCACCTGACCCTACTTTATTTTTGTTTCTTACTTCGTTTTTTCTCCTTTGCTGATCTTTTTCCGTCTTTCTGGAATTACTCTTGCTTTTTTTACTTTTTACCTTTGGTTATAGTAACGAATTAGTTTTAAATTGAAAGCCTATAAAAGTGCTTCGCAGAATGATTTACTTTCAAGAAAAACGTTTTACTTTTAGTTTGTAAATACTTTTCTCTTCCTCTAATTTCTACTGTTCTTGCTCAGCTTGAGTTTTTAATCTTGAATAATGGGGCTCCTTATAGACCATAAAGATATACACAAGGGCGTAGCTAGGGGGGTGCAGGGGGGTGCAGCTGCACCCCCCTAGATCAGAGCCAATGGGAAGTCACTGTGACCTCTCATTTTATTTATTTTTTTTGACAAATGAATTTGTCCCCTTTCATGCTTTTTATTGTAACATGCTGGTGCAGACAAATAAGTTCTTTTAGAAATAGTGTATACCATCCATTGGTTTAAGATGTGCATGACTGATTAAAGTATAGTTTTTTTGAGTTCATAATTTCTTCCTTTTTTTGTGCAAAGAGAATTTCAAGCACTTTTTCTCTTTCTTTCTTGCTTTTTTCTTTCTGTTTTTATTGAAAATTTTGACTTTTATGTTAATTTTTGGGAACTTTATATAAACTGCGTTATTATATGTAGTATTGATTACTTTTCAGAAAATGATAGTAAGCTTGCCTGTTTTTGAGGATAAACTTTTTAATTTACCGAATGAAACTCAGAACTTTACTGAATGATTAAAAAATAAATAGATAAAATACAAGAATGCATACTGATCTATGTCTACCAAAAGAGACATGAGGCATCACGAAAATAAATAAATTAATTAATTAAAGGAAAAAAAAAGAAATAAAATAAATTAAATAAAGAAGTTCAGCCTTGCAATACTATCTCACAGTTTTCAAATTTCATCAGCCAATTTGTATCGGATAAGAACTTTTTGGGAGGTCACAGTAACCTCCTATTGCGGTGCCACTGCTTGCACCCCCCTAACGTGAGTCCTGGTTACGCCCTTGGATATACACCCGCAATTTTTATAGGAAATACTTTCCAATTGCAATACTTCACTTTCATCCTACCGTGCAACGAACATTATTTAAAGTTCATAATGATTGTTTGATTAGTATTAACTATGCAAACGTACAAAAAGTGGTGAGTGACTGCCTCTAAGCCAGGGCTAAGGCAGAAACGTGCAATAAACCGCCAACTCGGTTATTCCATGAAGATTTTATGCCTCCAGCACGGTTAATCCTATTTCAGGCTGACGAGTGCTAATAAACACGAAACTACAGTCATTGGATGGTATAACCGAGTTGTCAGTATATTGTATATGCAAACGTGTTTATACATTCAAATGGATGGAATATTACAATTTCAAAACTCTCAGTGCAAGGAGCTCCCACAAAATATTTGGAACAAAAAATTCCTAAATTTCATGCTAATTGCTCTAAAACTAGAATCTATTCCCGGAAAATCTCAAAAAGCAATTTTAGATCCAGACTTTAGTCAGTCAGCAATATTCAAGTCCTAAACTTCATGTCTTAGGCAGGGATTCAAGTGAAACAGCACTTCGATCGCTTCAAATTGCAATCGCTACTGGAAGTGAATTACATTATCATCAACTTAACTTGGCACTGACGTCACTACGAGCGGAGCCAATAAGAGCTCACAAGCAGTCAGCAATCTCCTCTTATTCGCCAAGTAGGCTGTGACGTTTTATCTAGCTCGTTTACCATAGACAAACGTCGCGATGTTTTTATCAAGAAACGTTCTAATGTAATTCATTTCCAGTAGCGATTGCAGTTTGCGATCGCCTGTTTCACTTGAATCCCTGCCTAAATCCTAAACTTTAAAAAATCTTAAACATCATGCTAATTGCTCTAAAACTGAAATGTAAGCCAGGAAAATCTCAAAAAGCAATTTCAGACCCTGACTTCAGCCAGTCAGCAATATCTGAAGTCCAATTTTTGAGACACATTCCAGTGGAGGAGCACTTCAGTCAGCCCGAAAAGCAATGATCGATTCCCTATAACCGTGCCGGAGTACGATCGCCGAACCTGTGATCATGATGAATCGTGCATTCCCAGGAAATGAGAGCGCCTAATGATCCATTAGCAAATGTGGCAATGATTTCTGGCGTTATTAATGCTCGGGCCCGGAAATTAACGACTTTCTGCAGGATGTGTGCCCCGGGTTAGTGAGCGGCCGGAGAATTAAGCGCTTCAGTTTTAAGCCTTTGTTCAAGAAAGAGGGCCATTAGGCCGAAAGAATGGTTTAATCTGGAGAAATGTGTGTACTATCGGGGTGACGAATCTCATTAACTTCAACAGGCGGCTTTGGCGAGGGCTCGTCTCGTCTTGGAGGAGATCGAAGAGATATGCCCCGATCCTTTACGAAAGGAGAGTTGATTTTGCCGAAAAAAAAGCTGGGCTGAAGGTGACGTATTGGTGTTGGCGCGTTTTGTCAAAAAGAATTAGTTTTTTAAACTTTAATTGTGTGGATTAATACTGGTTTTGAAGTAAGGAGTGCGGGACAAAGAGAAAAAGCGGGGCAAAGTGAAATGGTGGAACATTTTTACACTTTGCATCGTCACTTAACCAAGAAATATTTAACTAAGTCCCAGAAAAAATAGTTAATTTCTATCAAAATATAAATAGCTCGAATGAAGAACTAAAAAAAAGAATACAAGTCATTTTTAAATGTAGACACATTTCAATATTGGTTTATCAAAAATATTTCTTTTTATTATAAAACAATAACGTATTACCTGAGATCTACTGTTGTCCAATGCAGAACTTCTTTAGTTCATATTAAGCATGTTTTTATTTTACATGTTCAATGCTATTTGTCAAGTGGACACTAAGCAAAGTGGATGAGGCAAAGTGAAATAGTTCATTTCGTTTACTTATTCATTCATTAAATCACATACGTATTTCTCTATTTATTAATTTATTTAAACATTTCGTTACTTATTCAGTCATTTATTTATTCATTAATTCACTTTTTTTTCTCATTTCTTCTCTATTTTATTAACTCATTCATTTTTTATTATTTATCAGTTTATTTGTTTATTTATTATTCGTTTATTTTTCATTTTTGATTCAACTTTCTTTTTTTTAAGCATTTCTTTCATAAAAATAGAAAGTGTTCCATTACAAAAAAGTTTTATTTTTCACTTTTCACTTCGTATTTTTGAGGTGAAAAAATTACTTTTTTTTAAAGTACAAAATACTGCCAAAAATAAAAATAATATTTCAGCTATAGGTGTATTACAAAATACATTATTCCTTCATTATGTACAATAAGTTTCAGAACAAATTTCCAATTTGTTCATTTTGAAAGAGAGGCAAGTTCTCTTCATTGTTTCTCTTTGCCCCATATTCCCATGCATTCAAAACAACTCGGTTTTGTTAAATACAGAGATACTCATCCCTCAAGGGTGATGGTGCATCCCTTAACACCCCCTAGTGAACTCAAATGCCCTCTAAAATCTTCGATGGAACCGTCTGCACCTCGAGCAACCCTAGTGGACGCTCAGAATCAATACATGTTTAAAAAATTTAGCTTCTATTTTAATTGTTTTATTCGCCTAAGAACGAATCAAAGAAAATTTTACCTCTACTGTACCCTACTTAAAACGTGTTTTTACATTGTAGTATATTGTGGCACATATAAAATAGACAACATATTTAAGTCAAACATGACATTGAAGCATCTCAAAAGTTTTCATTTCATGCCACATTTAAATTAATCATCACGGCAATTGAAACTCGAAACATAACTACCTTACGTTGGTTGGTTCTATTTGGTCTCTTGGCACCTTGCTACGCTGCGCCAAATATTTGTTAGAGTGCAGACACTAATGCCAAACAAGTAACATTGTCTCAAAGGAGTAAAGAACATAAAACTTCTGGAATCTAAAACATTTTTTGCCGAAATGAACACATGAACGAAGTTTCAAATATCAAATAACAAATCAAGGAAAATAATTTTAAAATGCAACTTTGTGCCGTAAGAATATTAAGTAGGGAAATGATTGGAGTAAAACATTTCAATAATTACAGCAAGTCATTATATTACATGAACCCTGTGTCTGGAATTTGAGACAGCATTAGTAAAAAGTGATATTACACTACTGTTACAGCAGATGCACGAAATTTATACAAAAGAAACTATCGAGGTAATTTATTGCATTTTTAGTGATAAATGTGGAAATCTTTATGAATCTCTGATCACTTTTGCTCATAGGATTCTAGTCAAACTTCATATTTTAGCTCCCATGTACCAACCTCGCTAATTGCTTCCTCTATGTTTATTGGTTATAATACAAATATGTAACACAATTATTTGCAATTTTCAATCAAAATATTATTTATGAAATCATATAACGTACTAATCTAATCAAAAAGCCGCTGTGAAACAGATAAAATGTCATGTTATGTACGAACTGGGATCTTTCCAATCACTGAAGAAATATTAAACACACAAAACTCACACGAACTATAAAAAAAATAATAATAAGTACCTAAATGCAACTTAACTTGATATTGAACGTCACTACGGGCGGAGCCAATAAGAGCTCACAAGCAGTCAGCGATCTCCTCTAATTCGTCAAGTTGGCTGTGACGTTTTATCTAGCTCGTTTTTCATAGGTTAACGTCATGCAAACGTCACACTGACGTCACGATGTTGTTGTCAAGAAAGGTTGCAGTGTAATAAAGTTAATTAGGGTATACTGTAAAAAATAGATGTTATTTTCACAATAAAATGCAGCTACTTTTATAGGAATTTTAAAGTAAAAATCGGTAAAATTCCTAATTTTGCAGTAGTAAACTGTAAAATTGCTAGTTTAAAGTGATAAACTGTAAAATTACTAGTTGCATAGTTCATTACAGTGCATTTTGCAGTTTTAAACTGGAACTTTTGCTGCCAGTATTATACTGTAAAAACAACACCTTTTTTTTTCAGTGCAGTTCACAAATGTGGACAACTGGACTTAAGTTGAATTTCGCATAAGAATCTGTGAGTATCAACACTCTGCTAACTCTCTTACAGCAGTTGTGTTTACGACGTCATAAAACTAGCATCGTCCAAAATAGGAACAACATGTAATGTGCATGAAAAATATATTTAATCATGATTGCGAGCATCAGAGCAGAGCGAAGGTTACAGTGAAATGTCCTTAGCAGCTAGCGTTTCCTTTTAAAGAGAGCATTAGAAGAAAGATGGTCATTAAAACAGACATAAAATGAGTCAATGTTATTAAGTTGACTATTTTACGTAATAAAATATGAGAAAAAAAGGTGGAAACACACCAAGTTGTCTTTCTTAAGACTTAATTAAGTAGATTAATAACATTCATCGAACGATTTCAGTTGCTGGAGTAAAAGTAGTTTAGCTATTTAAAAAGAGTTTTTGATTGAAAGAATTTTAATGGGATTCCACGGTCAATCAACAATTAATCAAATGCTATACTGTAAAAACTGAATGTTTTTACAGCATAACACAGCTAATTTTATAGTAATAAACTGCAAAAATTGCTAATTTTGCAGTACTAAACTGTACAATTGCTAACCTTACAGTACTAAGTTGTAAAATTGCTAATCGTACAGTAATAAACTGCAAAATTGCTAATTTGACAGTTTATTTCCGTGCATTTTACTGTTTTAAACTGGAAACTCTGCTGTCAGTATTATACTGTTGTTTTACAGTACAATACAACTAAATTTTACGACAATAAACTGTAAAATTTCTAACTTTACAGTAAGAAACTGTAAAATAGCTAGTTTTAGAGTTTATTACTGTGCATTTTATAGTTTTAAATTGAAACCTTGGCGGCCAGTATTATGCCGTAAAAACAACAGTTTATTTTTTTGCTGTGTAACAATTCTTCTTGCAGAATTTAGAAATCAGAAAGAGATAAATGAAACATAAAATTGAACTAAAAACTTTCTGAGTATACAGCTGATGCACGTCTATGTGTTGGACTTCATATACACTGGCGGAAAAAAAATCCCAACACCAAGAAAAAAATGCCGTAGAGTAATGAAATTTGGGTAATGCAATTGTCTAGTTAACATGTTTAATTGATTAAATGCACAAGATCACTGGCTAATTTCAGCTCAAGAAAATGCTGTGCAAATGTGAAATTATGTTAATTTAATAGAGGGTGTAACCTCCAGAATTTTGAAGGCAAGCCTGCAAGCGTGCATGCATTATGTCATACATGTACCGAATGTCACTTTGTGGTATGGAGTTCCATGCTTGTTGCACTTGCTGTGTCAATACTAGGACCGTCATTGCTGACTGTGGATGATGCTCGAGATGCCATCCCATGATATCCCATACGTTATCAATTGGAGACAGACCTGGTGATTTTTCAGGTCATGGTAACATGACAGCACTCTGTAGAGCACATTGCGTTACAGCAGCGATGTGAGGGCGAGCGTTATCCGGTTGGAAAACGCCCCCTTGATTGCTACTCATGAAGGGCTGTACTACTGGTTAAATTAACAGACTGACGACAAATTTTCAGTCAGTGGGTTTGGGATAACTACAAGAATGCCCCTGCTGTCGTAGGAAATTTCTCCAGAGACCATAACTCCAGGTGTGAGTCCCGTGTGTCTAGGCCGTAGACCGTTTGGATGCAGGCGGTCCCCTGGCCTCCTTCTGACCGATATACAGCCACCACTGGCACTAATTCAGAATCTGTTTTCATCAAAAATTACAACAGATCTCCACTCCGACCTCCAGTGAGCTCTGTCGTGGCACCACTGCCGTCGGAAAAGGCAATGGTTTGCAGTCAATGGAATACCGGCTACAGGCTGCCTAGTTCGGAGCTGTCTTTGAAGTAAACAGTTTCTTACCGTTCCTTGGGTCACGAAGGTACCAACTGCAGCTCGAATGTCAGCCGCAGATGCAGTACGATGCGCCACAGCCGTACGCAAGATTCGGCGATCTTCCTTCTCAGTCATGCCACGTGGCAGCTCGGAACTCGAACTTCTTGAGGTAGTATCATCCCTTGCCCATAGCTTCCAATAATCATGCATGGTGGAAACATTTCCACCGAAGTCTTTCTGCAATATCGCGAAATGAAAATCCACCTTCTCGTAACCAATTTGTACGACCTCGTTTAAACTCGGTGAGCTGTTGATAATCGCTTCTTCGTCTTCTTAAAGGTACTCCTGCCTAACATGAACACAATTCGTCAAATTTCACGGAAAATAATACACACGAGCTTCACAACACGCTTTTAAAACAAACCTTATTTGCATGTTCTGAGTGACGCCAGCTGCGCCACACTTATGCGCGGAACACGAAATTTCAATCGATGTCATCTTTCAGTTGTATAAACACGCCCATCAAATTTCGTTTATCTAACACAAGTCTTTCTTGGTGTTGGGATTTTTTTTTCCGCCAATGTAGCATGAATGCATTTTTATACTACATTTAGTTTCAGTATTCAATTTCTTTCTCTTTAACTTAAGTATTTTAGCACTATGATTCATCCTGAATAACCTCCTCTTCTGTTTTCTCAATGCAAATTTCCGTTTTTTTTTCGTGACCTTGAATTTAATTTTCGTTATTGTCCTAATATATCAATTTAAAAAGTTTTCTAGTAGTGTAGATATTTCGATTTCAGGAATTTTCCCTTTGTCCCAAACTCTTTATTTCATGTACTTTTTTTGTTGTCCTAAACTTTTTGTTTTTGATCATGATTCCTAACATTTAATTTATCGAATTTCGATCACAATCTCGAACAACGGCTTAAATAATTTTCTCATTCAGTTAGTTGCACCCTAAAAACCAGTTTTTCGAACTCGTTATGAAAAAGTAAAGTAGTAGTTTATGAAATTTGAGCGTAAAGAACAAATAACACTGGTTATGTTAATCATGTCATTTTCTTTTTTTTATTGAAAAGCTGGTTAGGACTAGACGGTTTGATAAATGCTGGATGGCAAATACTGTTGGTGATTTATCTACTATAACATTGCTACTGCCCTGTGAGTGTAAAATAAATCGTTTTCCCTTTATGACGCAGTGGGAAATATTTTGATAACAAATTAATCAAAGTTACGTGCTCACAGTAAACTATTTTACCCCCTGATTGGTTGATGCCTTTTGAGGAGAAGGGAAGTATACTAACCACCTCATGCAACACTTTTTATTCGAGTATGACGCATTCCCCCATGCTACCATTAAACATGGTTAAGACAAAATTATTTTTTTTTCATAAACCCAAATATATCTTTTTTTTTCTCTTATTTTCTTCCCTTTTGTTCTTAAAGCAAAATTATTCACATTTTTTAAATCCAGCAGTAACAGATGAAATTGTCGTGAAGATGGTTGAGTGACACAAACAGTCAGAAGACATTTAATAATCTCAACATATATCTCATATTATTGTACACCGGATTAAGGATGATCTTAATTTATTTAGGTAGTGCATGGTTATTGCTATGTAATCATATTAGTCTTTGGTTGCATCTCTATAAAATTTGGTATATGGGCGATTCTGAAAATAAGGGAGAATTTTTGTTGTTACACATTGAAAATAATCCGTATTCATTTTAGATTTTTTTTTTTTTTTTGAAAATTTAGTTAGATTTAATTAAATAATATTTTTACTTGATCCAAAAACACTTACAAAAGTTCTCAAGAAAGAGCATTTTTTTTCTTAACTTCTTCAGGCCATAGGAAAAGTTATAGACCAAAATAGGAAAAAAAATACTGTATCTTATCCCCCTTTGGTGACTCTACTAACAAAAAAAAAAAAAAAAAATTGAAGAAAAACTGAGTTTTTTTTCTCAAAAGATGTTACGCCATTATTAAATCGTGAAAATAGAACACACACAAATACAAATCATGAACTTGTTTTCGCTTACTGTCATAAGATTGAGCCTTGTTCAAAAATACAAACACTTTACTGTTAGAAGTTCAAAGTATAAGAGAAAAGTGTTAAAAGAGAGCAAATTTCATCTTTCATATGCATGCATCTGACAAACGTTTTAGTGCTTTCCTGAAAAGTAACTATATAATGGTGTTACGTTAGTCTGGTTTTGAGGAACAGAACTAATGCGGCAAAAAATGAACTGAAAAGGAAACACAGAAGGAGAAAGTCAACTGCAAGTAGTTTCATCGGAACGTAATTACGGCTACACAAAGAATATGAGATCTCCGGCAAAATAATTACACAAGAGACGTAACAGCCACGTGTACGGTCACGTGTTTACTTTCCGGCTCAGATTAAGGAACGTCTGGTAACCGGAGTCGGGCCGGGCTTGATTGTGCCTCACCCCCCAATTTAGATAGCAATCTTTCTTTGTAGCTTGTGTCCAAAAACAGTTTGATCCTGCACCAAGAGATAGAAGGGTGTCGAAGGTTGAAACGGTATCATCACATGGGGAGTATTACAATTGTGTGTGTGTGTGCGTAGTTTATTTTCAATGCCAAGAAGTAGTCTATTAATTGAAAAATGAGCCAGTTCTTACACACCAAAGTATTATTTTTGGTGAAAACTGCCAAATATTAAAATGATACTGCAAATGTAAATAAAACTATATAATATATTACACAAAACGGTAAAAAATAAAGAAAGAAAAGTGAAGGCAATATGAGTCATGCATAAATGAAATGCATTTATATGTATATTTTATATGTATATTTATGTGTATATTTGTGTATATTTTATTTCTTCACTACCATTTTTTAGATATTGAAATTAAAAGTAGATCTAAACTGTGTGAAAAAGATCGTAAATTAAAGATAAAGGAACACCTTATTAAAAAAAAAAAAAAACTAACAGACCCGTGCGGAGCATTAGTGTTTAACAGCAGTAATTCAAAAATTCGATTTTCTCTACAGAAATTTTTCGAAAAACAGGCACAAAGTGAATTGTGGATTTTAGCTGATTTAAAAGATAATAGAATGATGCTTTAATTTCGCAATTTTATGAAGTACTAAAGCAACAACCACAAAAAGTTTCTACTAAAGATTTCTGTAAGAAATATTATTTATGCTAAAATAAACATTTTCTATTCCGGTTTTATTGTAATAGTACAACTGTGGTTTAAATCCCACAATAAGTTTAAATTATATTCTTAGAAATTCGGATCAAAATTAACCGGTGAAAAGAAAGTTAATCAAGAGCGACAAAACCCATAGCCAGATCGAACTTGAGAGATGAAGTTTCTACCACAAAGCTCTAAGCAAACGCGCCACTTCATCGTAGTTTACGGACGCTATTCAGTAAAGTAATCTAATAAAAAATCCAAGAAAAAAAAAAACGGATTTTGTAGAAGCAAAGATCAATTTTTAGAATGTGAGTCTATTTTTCGCCAATAGCCGGCACGATAAGCCGGCTATTGGCTTATATACGACCTTATTTACGACCTTTTATGTCCCAAATTAATTTAACAATGAATTTTTATATATATTTTTTGTTTCTCGAATTGAAAATACATCAAATACATTTTTACCGAGCATAAAAGTTTTGAAACTTTTGGGGGTCTAAGGCCCCATACGCCTTAGGGTTCCCTAAAAAGCTGCTTCGGATCGCAGGTACCATCTGTTGGCCTCTCAGCGAAGTATAAGGAGTGATATTCAAAAGCTTCAGCATGATTCCAGCCATTTAGGAATCTTAACACTAAATTAATATAAGCGGGACTTCCAAGTCCCGTCGGGGCATAAAAGGTTAAAATGAACGGGTAAATCATGGGATTTGATAAAGAAATGTGGAAAAAGGTGAATCTGGCGTAGTACCAGAACACAGGCTTTAGAAAATATATAAGATGATTAGTTTAGAATATCAATAAATTCGTAGTAAGTAGCAAAATAATTTGTGCTCCTCTAATTCCAAACCTGTATTCATTCTTCAACGACTGACGACCTTCAATGTTCACCTTGAATTACAAAATGACTAAGGATTCCTTTGTTCAAGAAATTCCATGCTAATGATCACGGCCCTCGCTTTCCTCCTGGGTAATAAATACCATTCCTCAAAACATCCGAAACCAGCGTCCCGTTTTAATCATAATTAGCGACTCCTTCTCTTCCAGCCGCAGAACACAAATTAAATGCATCAAAGTCCAAAGATCTACCTCCAGGAATTTGGGACACAGGACGAAGGATTGGCACTGCTCGTCCCCAGGGAGTCCTCGAGCGAGCAGAGATTAATGTCCCAGTAAGGAAGTTATCTCGTGGCGAATCAGAATCGGTATGCATAAGGCCGACAGCCCGAGAATTACCAGTTAGTCAAATGCAGAAATGCTGGAGACACAAGTCTACCTCCATAAATTTATTCACTTGATGTAAATTAACGAGTTTCACCGATTTCTTGACCTCATAATGATTATGAGTTGTGGGTTTGCTTTCAGGAAACGGATGTTTATGATTTTTCAGAGCCATTCCGTGATTCATATGTCAAATGCGGACGTTGGAGTTGGTCTAAGGGAAGCAGAGGAAAATTATTTTATTGTATTTCAGAGTTGATGAGATAAAATGAAAATAATATTTTAGTCCTATTCGAAACAGAAGCGATAAAATGAACCTTTAAAATTCAAAAGGTTTTAATTAAATTCAAAGAACTAATTGCTGTTTAACACTAACAAGAAGCGAAAGCAATGAAATTCTTTGGAATAATATAGAGCAGGGGTGGGCAATGGGCAATAAGTAGATCGTGATAATCTGGTGGACCTCCCGGGTCATTTAGGGGCGATCGCCTATACCAGCGGTTCCGAAACTTTTTAGGCAGAGGAATTCTTAGTGCTTCACATTTACTTCCAAGAACTCTATTATTATTAACTAGCGGTACCCGCACGGCTTTGCCCGTGGTATAAACTTAAAAATTCATTTGTAAAAAATTGATATAGCACAAAAAAAAACTCTATTTTAGTTATAATTCAACTATAATTCTTTCAAAGAATGATATAAAAATTTGGCATGGACCCCACACTACTTCCTTTTACGTGTAAATTTCTTAGTAAATGCCTTAAATGCTAAAATAGTGCTTGGAGTGAGCAAGATAACAATTCAAACATTTACATCCCTAGTTTGCTACAAAACAATGCCAAAAAAAAAAAGGTTTTACAATGATTAATCTCCTAAATATCGCCGATTTTAACATCATTCAGTGGATTTTTCGCAAAATATCGCCAATAGCGCCAAATTGAACCAAAATAAAAAAAAACAATTTTTTCGCCACATTTGCAGCCAACTTGGTGATATGTCGCCAAATTGGCGTCAAACACTTGGCGACTAAAAGCTTGGCTATATTTCGCCAAGTGGTCGCGCCAATTCATATCACTTTTGTCTGTATTCAAATTAACACTGATTTACCCCATAAAAGGGGTAAAAACCCCCTTGGGGGAATTCGAATGCAACCCCAAGGGGAGGTGCACAAAAATAAGCCAAAAGAGAAAATAAGAACAATTTTGCTGCTCACAGAAATCTTACCAAAGTTTAAAAGAAAAAGAAAGTTTTCTTTCCTAACTTCAAAAACAAAATAATAGAAATTTCGTGCATTATTCTTCACCATGATAATAAAAACAATAAACATCGACAAACATCAACCAGCAAATGATAAATTAAAAGCCAAACTCATTTACTCAAGCCATTTACTGCAATTTATATTGAAATAAAAAAAAGGAAATAAAATATGTTTTGCCAGACGATAAATTTAGAATGGTTTACTATCATGTTGTTTCTTTTTTGACCTCATTTGGTTAAAAAATGTTTCCCTCTTCCACACAACTCGTCAGATCGCCAAAATATCTGTAAACTCACAAAAATGGTACGCGTCAGTTTCTTCCTTCTCCACCTTTTTTAAAGAAAGGACTCGATTTCTCATTTGATTGACAGGTGCCATCTTATCACGATTTTATTATATTTCATTTGACTAATTTTAATAAGGCTTGGAGTTTGGATTGCTACGAAAACAAATACATTTTTAAAATTATTAATGGAAAAAGAACGAAACAAATAAACGAAATAAAAACGTAACCATGGTAACAACATTAAAAGTTGATTTCCGTTGATAAAATAATTCATTTCATTAACCATTTTAGAATCGTTTGGCTTGCTTTACTGAAGATAAGCCTTGAATTCCGGGATTCTAAAAACAATTGTTACAGCTCTCCTGATGATCGTAGAAACTTCGAAAAAACTTCATTTTGTGCAGAAAATTTCAAGCTTTCGAATGACATAAGACTTGAAAATGTGTATGAAATATTTCTTCCCTATTTTATCGAATTTCCGCTAAGAATTCGAATAGAAAAAGAACGAAATGGAATTTTCGAAAAATCGCTTCGAGGTGCAAAACTACATGCTACAAACTAATTTTGTGCCAAGTGGCATGAAAATCGACCGAACGGTTTTGGCGCTACGCGCGTAACAGACAGAAAGAAAGACAGACCCACCTTCAGCTTTATTATTAGTAGAGAGTAGAGAAGACTAAATGACAAAATGTCAACGATCCGGATGTCAAATGCTAACCCATTTATGCCCAGTGTCCTAAAAACAGGACGCTTGTTAGCTACTGCATACAAAAACCTGTAATAAGTATATCATTTTACTAAAGCTATTTTTCATAAGTGAAATAGTACTTCTTCTTGAGAAAACCAGATAGAACCACTAGTTGGACATCACAGCTTATTTATTGACAGCTATTTTCAGACAAATCAGTCAAGCTACGATCCAGCATGGGTAGTCACAGAAAGTATTTTTTTTTTTTTTTTTTTGCGAGCTTATATTTCATAAATCTAAATTATTTTTAAATGATTTTCTTAAAATTGATCACATGGGCCTTCTGTAATGTTACTTTACAAAAGTAAAGTCAAGTAAGGTCGTATTTTGCCCACATATCTACCCAGTGTCCCATAAACAGGACGTTAAATAACTTAATAAATATGGCAACTGCGATCTATTTTACGCCTAAAATGTATGTAAACCATTTCAAGTAAGTTTTAAGTAGATAAAAATTAAAAAGAATTGTTAAAAAAAACTTGGGCATAAATGGGTTAACGCAGTCATAAGTACTTTCTTCTCTGTAGAAGAAATTTGGGGAGAAAACTTTAGAGGACTCTGCGGAACATACTTTGGGAATCGGCTTTTGGAAGTGCTAAGCACTAAAGACGTATTTGTACTTAAAAAAAAATTGAGTTTCTGTCCCCAAGTGTCTTTGTTGTTCCCAAGTTCTTCTTGTTTTCTTCTTGTCTCCCTACCCAAGTGGTTCTTTGTAATGTATTTTACCTACATAAGATGTTTTATGGTCATTTAGGAGCAAGAAATATATTTTTAAAAAATTCTGAAAAAGTATCACCTGAATTAAATGTATGTAGGTGCAAAACTTTCAAGAGTAATACACTCAGGCACATTGAAAATAGCGACCCAAGAAGAAATCGTCGGATTGATCAGCGACTGCGTCTACAGCGGTGCCAAGCCAGATCAATGTGGAATGTCACAGATTGTCAAAAAGTTGTGTTTAGTGATGAGTCTCGGTTTGTATTAGGGACTGATGATAACCGCGTACGGGTGTAAAGGCGCTCAGGTGAGCGGTACAATTCCTCCCACACTGTTCTACGTCACATTGCCCGCACAGCCGGTGTAATGGTCTGGGGGGCCATATCCTATGATAATCGGTCCAATCTAATTGTGATGCATGGAAACTTAACCGGCCAATGTTACGTTGATGATATTCTTCGACCCCATGTAGGACATTTCCTAAATAGTCTCCTATGGGAAATCTTACAGCAAGATAATGCTCGTCCGCATACAGCAAGAGTTGCTCGAGACTTCCTACGTCATTTTCAGACTCTTCCATGACCGGCCCGCTCCCCGACTTATCCACCATAGAGCATGTGTGGGATCAGCTAAAATGTTAGATGCCATCGTGTCACTCTGTGCGTAATTTGGAGTTGGCTGTTACAAATTTGTGGACCCATCTGCCTCAGGACAACATCAGGCGTCTAATCAACTCAATGTCGGACCGTGTGGCGGCATGTATTGCAGCTAGAGGTGGTCCAACGCGCTATCGAAGTTGCTCTGTATTCTGTCCTTGCACGCCCTGTATTCGTTCCTTTGTTTTGATTTTGAGATCAAGTGAATATCTCATCTGTATCATTATGTGTATTAAATTTCATTTCAATCCGATGCTTTCTTCTTGGGTCGCTATTTTCAATGTGCCTGAGTGTATCTCAGTTTAAGCTCGACTGCAGAAGCCACTTTTGAGTTTATCACGGCAGTATAGTCACTGTCAACTATACGTTCTACTTTTTAGTATGTTTTCTTTTAGAGACAGTTCAGAGAGAAAAAAATAATCAGGATACATTTATCGAATACTGACGCCGATGATGCAGCTCAGCTTTATCGATACCTTTTGAAAAGGGACGTTTTCTGCTGTAGCACGTTTTAATTAGTAGAATTGACTGAATAAGCAAACATTTTTGAAAACAAGTAAAAAATCTTTTTTTTTTAAATGCAGAATTCACTGAAATACTTCGATTTTATGTAGAGTTTTTTTTTTTTTTTTTTTTTTTAACGAAGGTTTATTAAATAATAAGAAATATTATAGAGAAATAATGAAACTTAAATCTGAATTTGAGAGACATTTTGAAGAATTTATCTTAGAAGAAAATAGTTACTTTATCACCAATTTTATTTATTACTCATTTGGCATTGTTGATGTTTAATTTAAAAACAAAAAACTAAAAATATAAATCAAATTCCTTAATCTCTTAACTCTTTCAGGTACAGAAATATTTGACAAAAAATTATTTACCTGTACAACGCTTTTTTGACATACATAATGAAATAAAAAGTATTTCTGTGAATTGAATTCGATTTTACTCGTCAATAAACTTGACAGCATTTTGACTGAATAATGCGGGAGTAATGGACAAACTTTTCCAAAAAAAAAAAAAAAAAAAAAAAGAATTTTAATGTTCATTAAGGTAGCACAACTGTAATATTCTATTTTTTAAGATAGGAGCCCTGAAAGGGTAATTACACGAAAGAATGATAAAGGATATATTTTTAAGGATTAATTGTTTATGGAATGATAGAAAGGTCAGTAATATTTTAACACTAACAAAAGGCAAATGGGGAAAAGAAACATTCAACTATTCATTTTTAGCAAAAAAGTAAAGCAAAATACATAGGGAGCTTTGATGAAAACTAAAGAAAATGAAAAGGATTGGCAAACAAAGCAGGTAAAATGATTTTCGTTAGCTATTTATTCAATTGATTTTGAGAAAAAAATAAATATTTTAACTAAAATTCTCATTTTTTTGCAGGCTAAATGAATTTGGCAATATGAAAAGCTTTATAAAATTCTAAATAATGGTAAAGAGAAAATAGTCATTTACTTTCAATTATAATACTATTATATTACTTTTTCTTTTTAATAGGTGTGGGTTTAAAAGTAGATTTTTTTTTTCTTTCACAATTGAATATCACTTTAGTTTGCTTGTATTTGTTTTATTTGTGAATGGCATTATTAATTTGTTTGCGATTTTTAAAATACTGAAATTGCTTTCCTTTGAAGTTTTCAAGAATATATAAATAAAAGTTTTTGAAGGAATCGTATTCTTAAATTTAAAAATAAGAAAGAACGCTTTTTAAAACTTTTAGAAAGCTTAAGCTGTTTCGCTTACTACGATGAGGCATTATACAGCCCCGTTCCGACAAATAAAAGGACTAATTCATTTCAGCCAATAATTGGAATAATTCTTATATTTATACCAGAAAGCATTTTGAACTCAAATTGATTATGTGAAATGTTTTCAGATATATTCTACACTTAATCGATTCCAGAATTGTTCCTTTTGAATTAGTAACTTTAGGCACAAATAGAGCAATTTATTGGTAAATTAATCTCCTATGATAATGCTCATTAATGAAAACGAAAAGAAAAATAATAAATATAGACATCTTTTTGAAGCACCGCCAAAGCTTTGAACTCGCCGATGACCCCCACACCGAAAACTAATTTAAATGGAGTAAAGACAGATCATGAAGCGCGTGTTGGATCCTAGCTTCGGAGGAGGATTAAGGACCCTAATCGGAAGGTCTGGGGCCGGGATTACACACGAATCTCAAACTGATTATCTCGTAATCTAACCTTTTGTCCGGGGCACTCATACGGCAGCAGGGAGATGAATTGGCTTCCACCAGGACGGGTCTTTGTCTCTCCCTCTTCAAAAAATAAAGAGAAGGACACGGGGGTTGCGAGGGGACAATCAGAGAGCTCAAATAGGACCTGGAGAGAGGATCCGATGGTAGAAACTTGAATACGGTTGGCTTGTGTGTGGGGTAGAGTGGGAGTCCAGATTTGTAAGGTTATGGCTCTTGCGTCGATGTTGTGAGTTTCGCTGCTGCATCTGTGTCATACAGTCTTGGCGATAAGGATGCCGAAAAATAGCCAAATTTTAATTCTTATATTACATAAAAAGAGAGAATGATTTTGTTTAATGACGTACATGCTCGACAGACGGATAGTGTCACTCAGTTAAAAACCAGTAGTTTGGTAATTTAGGACGGTAGAGTTATTTTTAATTATTGTTAAAAGATTGCAAGCATCCTCGTAGACTCTAATGCTAAAAGCAGAACGAGGGGAGCAGCTGGCGAGATTTCCAGGTTACACTGTTCCCCGTTCAGATTGGATGCTATCAGCTATCTAGTAACCCTACTCATATCCATGGGGGACAATGCGAGACAGAACTCTCCCCCAATTTTTCGTCCAAACTGATGAGGAGGAGGATGGGCATTCGAAAATGGTGAACTCGTGTCACGTATCCCTCCGGCTTGGCCACTCGAATATCGGGAAGTGTTTGTCCTCACTTGCTGACTCGCATTGTTAAACCGTGGCCTCTTGGGACGGAGCTGGCCCAGACAGATGGACAATGGGTCTCATGCGAGAGGGAGACGAAACCGAGGGCACGTATCCACTTTCATAGTTTTTGAAACCTATTGACATTGACACAATTTGGGTAGTAAGTTTAGTGTATTTTTGCTACATGTTGGTTGGCAGCAGATGAATTTTTAAAGAGATTTTGTAAATGATTTTTGTGCGACAGTTTAGACAATGATAAATTTTAAAATATATATGTGTAATAT
The DNA here is from genome assembly GCA_038373865.1 of Uloborus plumipes. Lineage (NCBI taxonomy): Eukaryota > Metazoa > Arthropoda > Arachnida > Araneae > Uloboridae > Uloborus > Uloborus plumipes. The sequence goes on from JAXGGA010013063.1 coordinate 28,236, forward strand.
CCTTTAATTTAATTCTTTCGCGCGATAAAGAAAAAAATTCAATGCTTACAAAATGGTCCTTAACCCAGAAACGAAGATATTTTGTCTTAAAAGATTTATATATATAGGTAATAGAACAATGTAATAAATATTAAGCTTTAGATGGCACCCCATGATTAAATTTGGGACACATTTTCCTTTGTTAGCCTTTTGTACGCTGCACCCCCAAAAAACACCCGATGATCCCCTCTCCCTAGAAAAAAAAAGAGAAAATACCCCTAAAAACACCACGCTAAAAAGTTTAATACCACAATCTGCACTATGACCATCTTCTTCCTCCCAGTTGAGCATTTTTGTTTTGTAATATCTTTCAGCAGTTGTAATTTCTTGAGCACGCAAATTCTATTATTTCAGCGGGAAACATTTCTTATTCAATGTTGATAATCTTAAACGCATGTTCAATTTTCTGAGTTATTATTATTTTGCATTCCCCAGATAGTACTTAATTTTTTTTTTTTTTTTTTTTGTTTCTTTAAAAATTTTGTTAAACTGGGAGATATTGTTTTGATTTGGGAATGTGTTTCGTATTTAAGTTGAAATTAATAAAGTCTACAAATGTGTCTGAGTATTTACCACAAGTATTTTTTTCCCCTTCATTTTCGTACACTAATTTACATTTCAGCACTGATAACTAGTCATGATCAAAATTTAAATTGCTGTTTTGCTAATGATGATTTAAATGCAAATGAAATTTATTTTTACATATAAACTACCCAGATTGCATATAAACCATCCAATTACAAAATCCTACTTACCTCGTATCGTTAGGAATTATACTCTTCAGAGTTACGTCAGCTTCTTCAATGATTCATGCTGGAATGATGATACGCGATATTCGGCCTCTGTATACAATTCTGCTATTTCATCAGTTTATATTTAAACTTGTCAGTAGAACAGTAAGCATTGAGCCCTTGATATATCTAATGGTCTCGGAAATCAGAGGAACATTGTAGCGCAAACAGTCGTGCATTCAGGGGTACATTACGCATTCCGTCTGTCTACCTGGGAGCGACGTGTAAAGTACTCTTTCATTCTTTCGTCAGTCAGCAGTTATTTGTGGTACTTAACTCCGATGGTGGTCCGTCTAGCCCGATATGAAAGTCGTTTGCGTCTCGTTTAGCTCACTAAATAAGAACACATCAAAAGAAATTCGTTAGGCAGTTTTCCGGGATATTTTTTAAAAAATACCAAGTACGTACCTATGTAATTTAGTTTGTTTAAAACAATTTCATGTTCTGAAAATTGTCTTTAGCGTCTTTTAATTTAATTTAAGGGAAAAAATACAATATTAAAAAAAACATTGATAGGCGGATTTAGGACTAAAATCATAAGAAGGCACTTTTTCAATTAGAATAATTTGAATTATGACTAATATGATTACAATTCTTCTCAAAATGATTGATTTATCACTTTGTGCTTCCACACATTCTTCAGAACGTAATTGATGACTGAATAGTATGTTATTAAATAAAAAATTATCACGTTTGCGCCTTCTATACACTAAAAAAAGAATGTTGTTTCTGCAGTATAATACAGATAATTTTACGGTAATAAACTGCAAAAAATTGTCATTTAACATTAATAAACTGTAAAATTTCAACTTTTACAGTACTAAATGTTAAATTGCTAATTTTACAGTAATAAGCTGCAAAATTGCTATTTTTTCAGCTTATTACTTTGCATTTTACAATTTTAGACTGGAACTTCTGCTGCCAGCATTACACTGTTGTTTTTACGGTATAATACAGATAAATTTTGTAGCAATAAACTATAAAACGTCTAACTTTACAGTAAGAAACTAAAATTGCTAGTTTTATAGTTTATTACCGTGCATTTTATAGTTTGAAATTGGAACCTCGGTTGCCAGTATTATACTATAAAAACGACAGTTCATTTGCTGCAGTGTTTAAACACGGTATTAAAAGTACACCGTCTTTGTGTAGAAAATGCTAACATGTGCTTTCTGGGCTTATATTAAATTCTTTTATTCGTTCACATATTTTTCCTCTCTTTCTCTTTCTCTGTCTCCCTAACGCACACACAAACACGACAACACACTTACACACAGATATATAAATATAAAATAGATATGTGCTTGCGTGTGTATGTACTCAATTTTCGTCAAACATACAGCAGATCCTCCTCCGCTTGAATAAGCAAACAAGATGGGGTAGATGAGGCAGCAGATACAATTCAACTTTAACGACCGTGTCCATACGAATCTAATATCCCGTTAAATACTTCGCTGACATTTCGCTTTTTTGCTGCCTGATCCACGACAAATACATACCCGCCACTCAGTCAAGTGTCATAAAAATTCCACCTCGCTTGACAGGGAAAAACGCGGACGAAACCCGACATGTCGAATTGGAAACGTCCGATAATTGATTACGAAACACAATGACGTCAGACGTGATAAAATCTCGACAGTATGCCCGGACATGCCACCCGCGGAATAGAATAGATTATTTTTTACTTATATTTTTTTCGCATTTGTTTTGTCCTTCCATATGTGTCTTTATGCAACTGTCATCTGGCAAAGAAATGAATGCCACCCCGAATTTTTTTTTTTCAAGGGTTGTGGTTCCCATTATCGGTATTTTTTCTGCTTCTTCACTTATTGCGCACTTATTTTCGAATCGGTTTTCGATTCGAATTGATCCGTTCCTACATGCATATGTTTCCGACGGAAAGAAGTTGGGTTTTCATCTGCTTCAAGTATCAATAGCTGAAGCGTTAAAGATTATTTGAATGCGAATTTTGTTAAAACAATATCGAGTTAGAAGTGAAAAGTTGACTTTACTGAGTCTTAAAATATAAACCTACTTTTTGGTCGCTTTTTTTTGAAATGCTCAAAGGTCAAAGAAACAAACCGTGTAATTTGTTTTGCTAATTAAAATAAGTATACACAAAAATCGTTTCCGACAGAATGATTCCTGACAAGTGACAACACTCCCTTCGAGACCCATAATAGTCTCTTTCAATCCCCGTTACGATGGAGAAAAAAGAAGTCTTTAAAAATGCCCATAGCAAAACAACGACAACTCCCACAGTTTTCAAAAACAGTTTCATAAATATCCAACAGAATAAAGACCACAGTCCCGAAAATTCTTCTTTAGAATAATTATAATACTGCCGCGCTAAGCGCAAAAGTGGTATCTGCAGTCGAGCTCAAACTGAGACATTACTCTTTAAAGTTTTGCGCCACCATTTATTTGATTCAGATCACACTTTATCAGAATTTTTTAAAAAATATTTCCCATTCTCAAATGACCATATAATATTGTATTTCGGTAAAATACGTCACTAAGAGCCACCTGGTGGCTAGAACTCAATTTTGTTGAAAAGTGCAGATACGACTTTTGTGCTTAACAGGACAGAATAATCATCCCATACCCTCTTATGAAAAATAACTAAAATTAAGGATAATGCTTTTAAATGGTGTTAAAATTGAAAAGTGTGTTTCAAAAAATAGCCTACCAATTAGTTCTAAAAGTTCGAAAATATGCATTTTTACTCAAAAATGTATATTTAAAAAAATTGGCAGGCACTGTAACAAAGTTTACAAATACCTTTATGCTAATGATGTAGAGAAAATTACAATGTTAAGGAGGCACAAATAAGCAGGGATGCTGCAGACACGTGTTTCGGCGCTAGGAACGCCCTTTTCAATGCAAAAAAATTTTGAGCTTACATCCGACAAAAGCCAAATGCCGCTTTTCTCGGATGTCTGTGAATCCATAAACTCAATTTTTTTTTGCATTGAAAAAGTCGTTTCTTGAAAGGCCGAAACACGTGTCTGCAGTATCCCTGCTTGTTTGTGCCTCCTTAATGTTGTAATTTTCTCTACATAAAAGCACTGTAATATTTAAAGTGAAACGTAAACAGTGGATGTCGGTTGAAAAAATCAGAGTTAAATTGAACCAACGTTTTAATGATCAAATTACCAGAAACAACAGAATCCACCTTTACTACACTAGCTGATTTATTGTAAACCAAAACTGTTTAAAAAAACGTGATTCATATAAGCGGAGGTCACTGTATATATTTATAGACATTACTTTAAGCAAGAAGTGTTGTAAGTGCGATTTAATAATTTCATGGGGTGAGATATGTTTTCTTAAAATTAGAAATATTGTCCTTGGACTGGTTTTTGAAAAAAAAAAAGATTCAGTTCCTCTCAAGATAAACATTAGAATAAGATTAGCAATTCTCTAAAATTTCCAAGCATTTTAAGGAAAACAGTAAATAAAACAATTCCGAAATAAAGACTCTTACTCTCTAGAAATTCATCTTAACCCTTTAACTGTCAAGTTATTTTGATGATTTGGGTGCACAAATTGTCAATTTTTTTTATTGCAAAAATCAAATGTTGAACAAAATAAAATATACTTAGTAGTTAAAAATTGATATTTTGAAGCACATGGGTAAAATACTTAAAGTTTTGTAGCCACTGCATATTTGCTTGAGGCGGCTGCCACTCAACATGGCAGTTGAGCACAAACCCGAGAAACAGTCGGGTGTGATAAAGAAATCAAGCCGAAATGAAAGTCTCCCGATATATATATTCGGGTATTCCGATATTTTTTCGAGTTCAATACGATGCACTCAAAAAAAAAAAAAAAAAAAAAAAAAAAACCCGAGTAATACTCGGGCGTGACATTTTCGAACACCAGTGCTGTGCCCGAGATTATCTCTGGCATGACAGTTGAAAGGTTAATCAGTGTTGAAGTGTCCTGTCTGAAATCATTTTTTGAAAAAAAATAAATAAGTAAATAAATTAAAACTTTCGAATCGATTAGTACCCTTAAAAGTTATTATGGGGAAAAAGCCTCACAGCCCTACTTCCCCTTTTTTCATTTTTCAACAATTGTTTAGCTGTTTATTCTGAAGTAAGTTTTTAAAAACACAACTAATTATTGTATTAATTGAAGAATGTATTTTATCCTGAAATGATTACATATCGGCACGGCACTTTAATTAAAGCCAATGCTACGCATTATTATTATTATTTTTATTATTATTTTTATTACTCTGAGTCTTGCTTTAGATCAATAATATGAATAATATGTAAATTGAATGATATGTTAATATGAGCTCGCTACTCAGATTAAAATAGTAGTGCAATCTATTCTCCATAATTCGAAACCTTATGATTCAAATGTACCCTTATCTCGAGATTTTCATAGGACCCCAAACTCTTGAGAAGCTTGTAGGAACTTCATTTAACTCGAACTACCAATGACTCGAAGCATTTAGCCGGTTCCTTGGGACTTCGAGTTATCGAGACTTGATTGTATTTCGAAGCAACAATTTCATTTGACAGCATATCTCATCTGATATAATGTTTTCTGGAAATAATGTTCAGGATTACGTATCGATCAGCTAAAACACATTTGGAGATAAAGTAAATAAATAAATGTTTTTCAAAATGGAAGATGAAATAAACAAAACTGAGTTATCTTATTTACTTCAATTCATTTTTGTACAAGTTACGAAATGCCTCAATGCGAAGTCTTTTAGCTTTGTTAAAAATATAATGTGCTTCATAATATCGTCTGTGACAACAAAATTGCGGCCTTTTTAATGAAAACCATTTAAATAAGGTTTTAACATATGCTTCTTCTTCACAGCATATTTTGAATGTAAAATTTCTGTTCTACGCAAAATATTGTTAAGAACTTGAGGTCTTTAGAGAATACATATTTTTTTTCCCTTTCTGTATAAAACCTCCATTCGCTAAATCCTCTTTCTTATTTTTTGTCTTAGTTGCCACCCACGCGCCACAATAAATCCGGATTTGGAGATGAAATATTTCTTTCTGCCATAACTTTACCGGCACATGAAGAGCTGTGGGCGTGATTTTTTTTCTAAGTCAAAAAAAGAAGAAACAAAATAATAATACGAAAGATCGACGTGTGAAGCAGAAGAAGGATAAATGTTCGGATTTTAGGAGGAGGTTAAAAAAAAATCTTCATTTATCATAAGAGGCTATAAAAAATCCTGTTTTTAAGACAGGGCTGGGATCATAAATGGCACTGCGTGTTGGCATCCATGGGACGATATTTTAGCACTGATAGAAGTGAGGGATATCCTGTAGCGACTCAGTTTATGATCTGCAAAGGTTTGGGACTTGGGCATAAATGTCCTTCATGGCAATCTTAATTCCAGTTTCTCCTACTTGAAAAACGTTAAGAATATTCGAATGTTTTTTTGGGGGCCCCCACTGCTATGGAGTAACTTAACCGATATTTCTGGTGTGAAGTAATACATTACTTGTGGAAGGTTACACCGTGATAAGGTAACTGTAGCGTAACGGTTCACTGATTTCTGAGTAAGGTTACACTAGAGTTTTCTATCAAAGTAACAAGAAGAAAAAAAAAATACTATATCAGGCTGGAAGATTACTTTCAATTATTTCTTTATTTAATGTTGTCATGTTCATTTCTACTGGCATCCTCGTACACTGTGAAAAAATGTTTTTGGTTTACTTTATGAACGGGTGTAATGTTTCACAACTTCTGGAGTAAGCTGTTCCAGTTTTAAGGAAAACTAATTGTTGAGGAAAGTTTCATGTAGCTAGTGTAAAATTCCGCCAAGCGTTAAAAGGACTGGGGTATTATTTAAAGCACATGCGTTAAAACGAACATCGGCGAAGAGCTCTTAACCTTTTAACTGTCATGCTCGATATAGTCTCGGGCACAGCTGGTTTTCGAAAATGTCACGCCCGAGTATTACTCGGGGTATTTTTTTTTTTTTTTTTTGAGTGCATCGTATTGTTATACCCGAATATATATCGGGAGACATTAATTTCGGCTTCATCTCTTTGTCAAACCCGACTGTTTCTCGGTTTTGTGCTTGGAAAAGGGTTAAAAACCAAAATAACTTGACAGTTAAAGGGTTAAAATGTTATGAACGTGACCAAGTTGTGACTTAACCGGACATGTGTGGTGAAACGCGCTTGCTTTGAAAATTCTCTTTACGCTGTGAGTTCGGGATTCGATACAATGTTAAGACAACTTACGAATTTGTGTAATGTTGATTGGTAGTGAGAAAGCATGAACCTGACAAACATTAAATAAACGAGCAATTGAAAGTAATCTCCCAGCCTGATGAAGGATCTCTTTCCTTCTCGTTTCCTTTGACAGAAAACCCTAGTGTAACCTTACTCAGAAATTGGTGAAACGTTACGCCACAGTTACCTTAACACGGTGTAACCTTCTACAAGTAATGTATTATTTCACAGCAGATACATCGGTTAAGTTACTCCATAGCAGTGGAGGCAGTACTGACCACACTGCTATGGAGTAACTTATTATGGACAATTTAATTCGTAAAGTTACACAAAAAAATTTAGTGAGGAAAAACAAAGAATGAAAACTAAAATTTAACCGAACAAAGCAGGAAAAAAAATTGAATAACTAAATGCTGAATTAAAAGACAAGAATATAAACAATTTGGAAAGAAAACTTTTAGAAAATATACAGATAATCCGTAATTATGTACATTTGCAGCTGCAAAAGAGAGAAACAATGTAACAAATGAAAGACAGTTTTACCTAATGAGTCCATTACGCCGAAAAGCTTCAATTATTTGTAAGTTTTGATAAACTATTTAAACTATGTTAACGACCTCTAATAATGTCGTTTCATAAGCTCTTTTCTCTTTGGGCAAATAAATTACTTATGAAAACACATTTCTTTCTTCCATAAATTTATTTATTTTCCCCCAAAAATATTAAAAGATGTCTTTTTAAACATCAAATGATCAAAAAAGACATTTAACCTCTTGCCTGATTATCCCGAATTATCTCGGGCTCGTATGCGCTGCAGGTAATTATCCCGTAAAAACTCTCGGGTGAAACTAAATGATTTTACACATATAAAAAATTAAAAATTAAACTTAAAACCCACATATTTTGTTTGTTTCATTTCCTTGTATTTAAAAATCAAATTAAAAAAATGTGACTTTTTCTTGCAATTTTTTTCAAAAAAATATGTAAAGGAAGCGGTTATTTTGTTTTAGAAAAGAAAAGAAAAACAGTTCCGTTGATGCTAGCTTTAAAATGAATAAGTTGTTTCATATTGATTGGTTTATGATTGCTTATTTTCTAATACATCACCTTCACGGATTCTGTTCTCTTAAATAGATAGCAAAATACTTGAGTAGCTTGAGTAAAATATCTTTAAAAATCCTTCACTGCTAATAACATTATTAAATTGCAATTCTTTAGCTGTGGAAATAACCATT
>JAXGGA010013064.1:0-36517 GCA_038373865.1 Uloborus plumipes
GCGGAAACATGTATGATATATATTTTATCCACGATTGTCGATTCGGCAGCTGCGTTTGTGCACGTGCTGCCGCGTGGAAAATATAGACCGCTTGTTTCCCGTTAGGTCTCTTCATTTGGATGCAAATGGCGGCCGATGTTTCGTTCCCCCCTTTTGGTGAAATGTAGGGCGCATGAAATCCGACTGAGTTGGAATCTGTTGTACCCAGGGATGTACACTAGGGTGTATCACGAATTTTTTTTTTTTTTTTTTGAAAATTCAAAATTTCTAGTTGATAAAAAGTTGTCACTATATTCACATAGTTCACAAAAATATTTATTTTGAAATTGAAATATAGTTAAGTCTGCCGGGATTACCTTGAAGTTTCAAGTTTTTTAGTAAAAACGATGATTTTTTTGAAAAATGTATAAATTATGTGTAAAGCAAAAATAATGATTTAAGTTCAAAAATGGGCTACTTAAGAAGCAATCTATCAGTAAAAATTGCATTGGATCTCAAATTTACTTGAAGTTTTCCAGAAATAGTTATGAAAAACCTCACATTTTCGCTAGTCAGTCATATTTTTAGAATATTTACCCATCTTGCTGAATAATTTTTATTATTTTAAGAAAAGAACAAACATTGAAGTACAGCACTTTGAAATTGGGTCCCCTTTTTGGTGAAATGTAGGGAGCTTCGGATTTGACTGAGTTCTCATCTGTTGCACCCAGAAATGTACACTTAGGGTGTCCCCCCAAAAAAAAACGAAAGTCGGAATTTTGTAACGCATACCCTCTTTTTTTTTTTTCTTTTACGTCAAAACAATTGTAAAAAAAGTTTCATGCAATTTGAACAACGGTAACCCGTGCCGACTTGCGTTCGAAAGTGCGAACTAGCCCTTTTTCGATCGGCCAAATTGAAAAAAACTTTTTTCGGAAATTCAAAATTTCATGTTGATAAAACGCTTCCCCAAGATCCCAACATGTTCCAAAAAATCATTTATCCAAATTAAAAAATATTTAGGTACTCCAAACGAGGCTTAAAATTCATAATTTTCTTCAAAAAATAGATTTCTCTATGTATTTTATAAACAACGAAAGGTAAATTTTAAGAAATTATCAAGATGAAAAATATAAAGCATAAAGTATATAATTAGAGCTAAATATAATTTTTTTTCCTCTTATTTTACATTTTTTTTCTCCCGGAAATTACTCAAAAAATTAAGGTTTTTTCAAGTTTTAAGTTAAATTTTTCCATTTTGAATACTACATTTTTTTTATTATTCATCTGAAAGTATGTTCTTTAGTGATTTTGGAACTAGATGTTTTCTTTAAATGTATCTGTAATTTAAAATAAATAAATAGTTAAAATAAATAAATTGAAAAAAAAAATAAATAAAATAAAACTCTACCTCAGAACCAGAACGACGTAAGTCCAAAAATGGCGATTTTCACTTTTTTGCTTCATTGTATGTAGAATCTTATTTCACATCGACCCATTAAATCAGTATTCTATAAAACAAATTCCTTCACAATAATTTAGCAGCGTGAAAAGAGTGCGAGTCCCATCCATGTATCCGACAATCTTTGTCGCCCTCTACTGCAAAATGGCGAAAATGGACTTACGTTAGTCTGGTTCTGAGGTACAGAACTATGACAACGATTTATTTACAACATATATTAACTACAATATTACAGTACAATAAACATTACCAAACATACTATCGTTTTAATGTTTGTTTATTGCAGTCAGAGTATATATTTCGGTGCTCTTGGACGCAACACAACTAAAGTTGTTTTTGCTCCGCATCAACTGTTAGAAAACCATGACAGCAGGCGCGGATCCATAGGGGGGGTCATGGGGGTCATGACCCCCCCTTAACCGACCAAATATAGCGAAAAATTGCATTTTTGAGACATATTACAAAAAAAAATTGCCAAAACCCACCATTTTTGCACAAAAATTGAACTTTGACCCCCCCCCCTTACCGAAAATGACCCCCTCCTTAACCAGAAGCTGGATCCGCCCTTGCATGACAGTCCTGGTTCATTTTTACAGCTCTTTCAGTTGCATCATTTACTGGTCTAAACACTGAGACCATCCTTTTTTCTTCAAGGAATTAAGTGTTATTCGCCCATAGAGAAGGACTCTCATTGAGAAAACTGTCATCAATTTTGAGCCTAGTAAGCAAAGGCTATCTTTTTAATGATATGAACTTATCAATTGTTTTCTCTGCAAAATAATAAAATAACAGGTAACAAATGTGCGATATGAGGAAGTAACTAATTAAACAGTTAGTTACTTCCTCCCCCCTTTTTTTTCGATTCGGCTCAGTACACAAATACTAGTTTACACTTTCAAGCACAAGTCGGCATAATTTGTCATTTTTGAAATTACAATAAACATTTTCGACAATCATATTGATATTAAACTAACATTTATTCAAATTTTTTAAAGAAATTAGGTTCCCAGCACGAGGCATAAAATTTATATATTTCTCTAAATATTAGATTTTTTCTATTTATTTATTGCATCATTTGTGAATTTTAAATTGCAGATACACTTAAAGAAAATATCAAGTCCAAAAATCACTGAAGAACAAACTTTCAAAACAGCATTTGCAGATGAATAATAAAAAATGTGGTAGGGGAATGTGTGGCAAAGTGAAATAGCAGGGCAAAGTGAAATTGTGAAATATTTTCCCAGCTTGCAGTGTAACCCATCTAGCAATATTTTAACTAAGTTCCTAAACAGATAGTTAATTCCTGTCAAAAAATAAGTAGCTCCAAAGATCAACGGAAAAATTATACAAGCCATTTAAAAAATTTGATACCTTTATTGTAATATTCGTGGTTTTTCAAAAATATTTCTTGTTATTATAAAAGGATAAGATTTTTGTAATTATCACCCAAACTATTAATTGATAACTACTGATATCCAGTTCAGTCCTTATTAAGTTTAAATTATGCATGTTTTGATTTTTAATGTTCAATGTAATTTGTCAAGTGCACGCGGGCAAAGTGAAATAGTTCATTTCGGTGTACTTATTCATTCATTTATTAAATTACTCACGTATTTCTTCATTTATTAATTCATTTATTCTTTTAATTAATTAATTACTCATTAATTAACTCATTTCTTATTCGTTCTCTATTTTATTCACTCATTTATTTTTTCTCACACATTAATTAATTTATTTATTCATTTACTTACTCATTCGTTTATTTTTTGTTAATAATTATTTTTTCGTTTATTTACGCATTCATTTGAAGAACATTTTTGTTAATCGTCGAATTGAAAAATTTTCATAACAAAAATATTTTCTTTTTCACTTTGCCCCATGTTTTTTTTTTTTTTTTTTTGAAGTGAAAAATTTTCACATTTTTTTAAAGTTCAAAATAACTGCTAAAGATGAAAAATAATATTTCAACGAAAGTATTATCAAAAAACAATATTTCTCCTTTATGTACAGAAATTTTTAGAACAAAATTCCCATTTGTTCCTTTTGAAGTAGGCAAGTAAACTTAACTATTTCACTTTGCCCCACATGAAAAATGATCAAATAAGCTTCGTGCTGAAATATAATTGAAATTAAAAACCAACGTAAATAAAGCACAAATTAGGTAGAAAGTACAACATGTACATGCTGTACTTTCTATCCAATTTGTGCTTTATTTACGTTGGTTTTGTAAAAAAATGTGGTATTTAAAGTGGAAAAGTTTAATTTAAAACTTGAAAAAAACCGTAATTTTGAGTAATTTAAGAGAGAAATAAATATAAAATGAGAGAAAAAACTTATATTTAGCTCTAATTATATACTTTATGCTTCTTATTTTTCATCTTGATAATTTCTTAAAATTTATCTTTCATTGTTTACAAAATACATAGAAAAAAAGCTATTTTTTGAAGAAAATTATGAATTTTAAACCTCGTTTGGGGTACCTAAATATTTTTTAATTTGGATGAATGAATTTTGGGGACATGTTGGGATCTAGGAGAAGTGTTTTATCAACATGAAATTTTAAATTTCTGAAAAAAGTTTTTTTCGATTTGGCCGATCGAAGAAGGGCTAGTTTGCACTTTCGGACGCAAGTCGGCACGGGTTATCGTTGTTCAAATTGCATGAAACTTTTTTTACAATTGTTTTGATGTAAAAGGAAAATAATTAGAGGGTATGCGTTACAAAATTCCGACTTTCGTTTTATTTGGGACACCCTAATGTACACTACTGGACAAACCTATAGCAAGCTACAGCAGTCCCTAGTAGCAGTTTTTTTTTTTTTTTTTTTCAGTAGTCTACGACGCAGATCCAAATAGCCCGCAAGATAAACCTAGCAAAAATTAATATTGACCGCTTGTTTCCCGCTAGATTTCTTCATATGGATGCAAATACCAGCGATGTTCTATTCCGCCTTTTGATGAAATGTCGGGCGCCTCGAATTCGTCTGAGTTAGAATCTATTGCACCCAGAATACACTACTCGACAAAAAAGATAGCAAGCTACAGGAATTCTCAGTAGCAGCTTTTTTTTTTTTTTGCGTCTACGCTACGACGCAATCCAAAAATAGACAGCAAGATGAACCTAGCAAAATTAAATATGTAAACTAATATAGGCTGCTTGTATCCCGTAAGCCATTAGATTTTTTGCTTTATGCCCTCTTTTGGTGAACTATAGAACGCTTCGAATATACGACTGAGTTTGTTTATAATGTAGGCTCCGAACTAAAATTGTTGAGAAGGGAAAAATTCTCAATTTTCCGAATGAAGTTCCAATTTTACCAAATGATAAAGTACGAGGAAGCCCGCACATCATGCAGTATGTACAAACATTTAATTAAAAGAAACATTGGGCATCACTGCCGGCTACCTTGTCTATAGTGATCAGAAAAATCCGATCGAAAATGAGAGGGTGGGGCTGTCGAATGCCTGCTCGGTATAGACGTACTTTTTCTCTCCCATTCTTATCCTTCCTCTGTGTGAATGTGTTGGGCCGTGGTGTCCCGATCGGTAAGGAGTCGGACTCGTGACCGGAGGGACCCGGGTTCGATCCTCAGCCGATCAAAGATCCACCGTCTTGATTAATGATGGCTGAGGGACGTGTCGCGGTCACAAAGTCCTCCAAGTGAAACGATACCTGTGGGGGTGCTGGGAAAAGGGTTTGCTCGACCCTTGGATTTGGTTCAAAAAGAATAGAGCGCTCTTCTCTTCATTGTCCTATCCCGGTTAAACCACGAGTTGTGGTAGGTACGGGGGACCCTGGAGTGTGTGATGTATGAATGTGTTATTATTAAAATTGGGATGCTGTGCTGTGAACGGTTGGCTATCCCGATGGATCCTCATCGTCTATGTGTTGTGTACTGCGGAAGGTGGAAGTCGGACTTCATACCTAATAACCGTACAGTTAGAATAGAGAAGCAACGCACCCCGAATCGTCAGCCTAGCTGATACAAGGCAGAAACAACAACATTGAGCATTAATAAAAATATTTTTATAAATAATTTTAAAAATATATCAAAATGCAATATTTAGTGCTAATTTTTTTCGTCACAGTGACCTCCCATTTGGAAAGCTTTAAGCAGGAGGGGCGTAATTTCTTAAGTCCGCCAGAGGCGTTGACCCCATAGGCCTGCTACTGTGTACGGAACAACCTACTTTATCTATCAATTATTCATTAAAAAAAAAAATCTGTAACCTCAAAGCAACACTTACTGAAAACAAAAACTATTCACGACAGCACTATTCTAAGTTTTGGAACCAAAAATAGTTTCCGATAGTATCATAACGAGGCAAAAACTTCCCAGATTAAAATGTGCTGAAGCGAGCTGCAACGTCGACTAAAACGAGCTGAAAAGGCAGATTTCCTCGGAGAAATCTCACACGAATCGAGCCGTGTAACGGAGAACCGTAACGTGACCGTGCAAGTTCAGTGCGCAGTAATCGGTCGCTTCTCTGCTGTCCTGGATTCCGCCGCTTGTGGCTTTCAGTGTTGATCATTCGGTGGACACAAGCCGATTAAGAGATTAGGAAGCTAACTACACCCCACCCGATGTTGTTCTGAGGCTTGCTTATACGGTTTGTGCGGTATTTATACGAGCAAAACGAGATGGAAAACACTTCCGACATTCGTATTTCAGCATGAACAAAGTGACTACAGTGCCGGCGAGAGCCTAGTCGGGCCCTTTGTCCGATTTGTCGCTGGATCCCCCCTCCTCCAGTAAAATTTATAAAGTTTATACAGTTCCAATTCTGACTCCTCCCCTCCCCCCAGGGCAAAGGCCCTAGTTTCCTATCCCGACTTGGCTGACATGGCCTCTCGTTGGCCCTGAGTGACTGTACGCAGGCGCGCTCCTTCGGGAGGTCACTGTGACCTTTCAAAATTTTTTCTCGCTTGGGAAATCTTGTCTGCCGATTTAGCAAATTTGGGAACATGATTGCAATATTGCAATTTTTCGTGAGCGAATTTAATTTTTTGTTAGATGCTTGCATCCTCGTATTCAATCATTTTGAAAAGTTGGAGTATCTTCCGGAAAAATGGGAATTTTTGTGTCTCAAAAATTGAAGTTTCGTCAGCCTCTGTGCCTCCCCCTTCCCTCCAATACGAGGTCGCTGTGACCTTTTCAAAAATTTCCTAAAGCGAAAAATTTTGTTTGACGATTTGGCGAAATTCGAAACAATATTGCAGTGTTGCAATTTTTTAAGTAATGTCTAATTTCTCTTCTGGTAAGTAAGCATTGTCCAAGTATTTTATCATTTGGTGAAATGCAGTTATG
Source organism: Uloborus plumipes (assembly GCA_038373865.1). Taxonomy (NCBI): domain Eukaryota; kingdom Metazoa; phylum Arthropoda; class Arachnida; order Araneae; family Uloboridae; genus Uloborus; species Uloborus plumipes. The sequence goes on from JAXGGA010013064.1 coordinate 6,750, forward strand.
TTTAGTAAATTGAAAATTCCCCTTCTTTCAGCAATGTAAGATCATGGCGCCTCTGAATTTTTGCATTCATATTACAGTAAAAAAGGTGTATTCTTACTTTTGCTCCAGTTTAAACAAGATTCAAGTCTTGTTTAAACTGGAGAAATGTTTGAAAACGGAAGAGTATTAACATGATATATGTAGGAATTTTATATGAAATTCGTTAGCTCAAAAAAAAAAAAAAAAAAAAAGTAAAATTGAAGGCAAAAGTGTAATTTACAGAGTGGCGTACAAAAAAGTAAAATGTAAAAAAGAAACACGTTTGCCGCAAAGCGTGTAATTTTTCTTTAATTTCTGGCAACAAACTGTGAATTTTCGCTCTTTAATTGTAATAAAGCATATTTAGCAAACGTGTTTGAATAAAAAAAGAAAGAAATCACGTGTTACTTTTTACAGAATTCATCTGAACATGCCGTAAACGTGCTCCAAGCTTATGTACTACGTCATAAGGATCATCGTAATATGTCGGAAAACATCAAACGGAAAACGATATTTGTACGTAATATTATTACACTTTAATTCAGAGAAGAAGTAGGCAATAAACATGACAAAAACTGGCATTTATATCTACGCTTGCCATGCAGTGGAAACCATAAGAACACAAAATTAATGTTGAAATATATACTTGGCATGCATCTTAGTACGAGAACCACTCGTCTAGCTCGTGGAATGGTAAATTTCCATCCACCCTTCATTTGCAGTTAAATTGAACCTACATCACTGCCGGAGAGGGGTTCGCATCGTAATTCACAGATAAACACTTTCACATCTTGCTCGTCTGTCTTAAAGCGGGCTCTTTCCGCGGACTTGGAGAAATAAACATATCTGCCCATAAATATCCTCCCGGTTGAGGTGAAGTCTGGAATGGGGATTCGAGATCGGCTATCTGCGGAAAGACGGACGGTCTGTCGCATTGAAGACGTTGGGTCTGTTCTCGGAATCTGACTTCACCTCAGCCTGGTTCACTTCTCTTGGGTGAATCAACACCTAACATCAGTTTCACGGAAACAGTCCGATCAGTTTTTCACAAAACATGTTACGAGGGCTCAAAATATGTTAAATCCTTGTTTAATTTCACGAACTTTCTGACGAACATGGTCTCTACTCGTATATGATATAGTCAAATTAAGAAGATGTGCAACAAAAAATATTTAAATAATGTTATTTTCTCCGTCACGGCTCTCTATTCCTAAATGGTATATTTACATTCCCAGGTAGCACAAAAAACGTTTAAACGTTGTGTAAACGTTTTTAATCCGTTGTCACGACGTTAATAACCATTTTACAACCTTTAAAAAACGAAGTGTGCTATACTTGGTTCACACGTTTAATACTGACCTCATGACAATGGTAACATCGGGCTGAAATTTTTTTTGTTGTCTAACTTACCAACTCCACTCCATTTTTAATGCAGATAAAGAGGAAAAAACTTAAAAATTGTTTTTTAAATATTCAATTGTGAAAATTTAAAAGTTCTCCCTTCAGAGGACAGCCGCCCGCTACGTGAACCTGTTGCCGTCCTTCCAAGAGTTCATGCGCTCCCAACGTGTTAAGAAGATTTGCAACAAAAAATATTGAAATAATGTTATTTTCTCCGTCACGGACGTGTCTCGCAAGATACGTTCGAGCTAAAATATCATCTTATAAATTAGGGATGCACCGATTAATCGGCCATAATCGGCCACTTTGCCGATTATTAATAAACGGCGAAATTGGGCCGATTAATCGGCTGAAAATGCATTTTTTTAAATATTATTCTTCAAAGTGCCGATAATCGCTGAAATACATTTTAAAATACTCAAGTGACTTCATTAGAACTGATAATGATTTTATTGACAGTAACAATAATCCTCACAGTTGATATAAAGCTTTTAATGAATTAATTCTCCTACTTTGAATAAATGTACATAATACACATAGGCGATGTAGCTACATTTTTAATGTTGTGATAGTTTTCTCTTTAGCACAGTGCTTTTAGATAACCTCTAATTTGCACAAAAAATAAAAGTCTTGAATTAAATTGCAACTGATTATTAAAATTTTAAATTAAAAATACTCATAAATTGGAGTGCTTACCACAGAGCTACCCCCCCCCCTTTTTTTTAATTTTTATGTTCAATTAATATAGTTAACAATGTGTTAATGTAATACTGACAACAAAATGAAAATTAGTTCTAAGAAATTTGATAAAATATTGAAATTATATTGTGAAAATTAGGAAAATGAAAAAAAAACTTCTCTAAGAAATAAATTACTTAATATTTCTAAACTCGGAATTATATAAGTGAGAAAAAAAAAACAGTGATTGTGAAATTGGCAGTATTAAAAACAATCAACCTTATCATTAATCGGCCGATTATCAACAACTGATTAATCGGTAATCGGTAATCGGCCAATTTGCTTCCCGGTGCATCCCTATTATAAATACTGTTTCTGGAAATCTTTAAAATTTAATTGTATTTAATAGAAGTAGAGAACACGTTCTTCGTAAAGTTCATGAAATCACACTTTCCCACCAGAAAAAACTGTTCAAGAAAAGAAAACCCGAAAACAAAAAAAAAGTGCGCCCAGAGGAGCGAGAACGGGGCCAGCGGCGTCCATCAGGAAGTGAATGCGCGGGGCCCTCTTTTTTTAGTGGACCGTGGAAGGTCAGAGTGAAACCGACGGTGTTAGACGTTGTATCACGTGACGCCAAGACGCCCTCGCTCGAGACCGTCTCGGTCCAGAGCGCGGGATTAGACGGACGTCTTGGGACGCTCCCCGACTTCCTCGGGGAGATGGGGCTGCGAAGCTCGGACCGCTGCTCTTTTTTTTTTTTTTGCTCCGGCATCAGCGAAAGTGGGGCTTTCCCCCTTTTCTTCTTTTTTTCACACGTTCTTCTTTTGTTTTGGTCTTGACGAAAGGTAGGAAAAAGAGATTCAATGATCTTTCATGCAACAAAAATTTATTTAAATAAGAAAAAAAATTGCATGTTAAAAGTTCAAAGAAAAAGTATCGGAGAAAGTGGTTTGAGAAATGCATTTTGAAAATAAATTTTTCAATAATAAATCACAAGCAGGCCCATCATCTGAGTGAAAAGGGGGTCGTCCCAGGATTTGCTAAATTAATGTATTACGCTTTAGTTGGCATGGTTTTTGATGGTTTCTTGATCCTCGCATTTGATAATCAAACAGTTCAAAATTACATATGTACAGTCATAGAAAAAAAAAACGAAACACTCGCTCGTATTCGAAGACTATTAACACTAGAGACACGTGTAATATGTTATTTTTTCAGGAATAATGTGTTCTATAAATTTCTATTGATAAATTGTTGTTAAGGGGTCGTCTTCATATAAAAATCGGCATCAACTTTAAAATTTTCTATGAAAACCCCCATTTTTATCGCACATTTGTGATCAGCAACACCATTTAACTTTGTATACCAAATCGTTTTAAATTTGTTCCAGCCGTTGCTTCACAATTGAACTGAGAAAAAACGGTCCCGTAATGTTAAAAATATTTTTGATACTTGGGCATATAATACCTAAACCACGATAGGCACGGCAAAGTTTGTTTTTTTATATCAAAGTATGAACCAACCCAACACTAAAAACGTCATTGACTTCCTCTCAGATAAAATTTTGAATTTTTTATGAATTTTGAAATTAATATTTGAAAAAATGATGATCTGGAACCATATAATATTTTGATGGAGAAACAATCTAGAAGGGGTTTCAAAGGAGAATCCAAAATGGGAGCTCAAAATATCCAGTAGTTTTTGAGATATGCTAAAGGAACCATTTTTAGGGACCATATACAACTGTGCAAACTGAAACAATTACAGGGAATTTCTATGCAAAGAAAGAGGAATATGCTTATCCACCAGTTGCAGAACATGCTCAGCGTTTTTATATAGTATTTAGTTTTCAACAGTTATAATATGTTGAAAGCGAAACGCTAATAAAACTGCTGAGTATATTTTAAAACTGGTAGACAATCATATTTTTTGTCCATTAGTCAGAAGTCTGCATTCATGCAACATGTAGCAATTCAGAAAACTTTTTACGTGGACACTTGATTTTCATGGAAAACTGTGGTGTCTCGGAAGGTTATTTGGAATAATTTGTGAAGATTAGACGTTTTTTTAAATTCTGAGCCACGGTTTTAACATTTTTGCCAATCCTAATACAGTAGTTTATATAAATACAAGAGGTTACTTTTAAGTTGTAACCTCTCTCCAAAAGGTGTGTGCTGCAACGGTTAGTGCGTAGCTAAAAATATGCATCCATCTTTGTTTAATCAAAAAGATAGAATGTTGCGTTTTTCCCTTGAACTCTACACAGTAGGGTTTTCTCTTCCAAATTTCAAAAAAATATTATAACTTTAACAAAACCCGAGAATTTTTAATTAATTACGAAAAGCAAACGTATTATTGCGAGTAGCTTTAGGTAATTTAATCGAAAAAATATGATTTGTCTACTCTTTGTAAATTTCGACCTTGAAAGTAGCCTTTTAAATGTGGTGGTGGTCCCTAAATCTTTGGTCGGTCATAACTTTTGTTCTACTGGTCCTAAAGTGATGCCGCTTGGTACCCAGCGTACTTTTGGCCCTCCGCACCTAATTATGGAACCAAATGTAGGGGTTCCCATTTGAAAATTCAGACTTTGAGTTCATTTCACTTTGTATATAGCCCCTTATCAAAATTTTACTCACATAGTTTTAAAGAAGACTTTAATCCATGTCAGAAGACACCTTTCTTTTGTTCTTGGCAAGTATAGCAGCCGAATAATTCAGAGTGTTTCGTTTTTTTTTTCTAGGACTGTACCTATTTACACCGGCAAATTATTAAATAACTTATTATAATAAAAAACTGATTAATTAATATCGTTTTAAAGCTCATTAGTAACGTGTTGAGATCAAGTTTTTTTACCTATATTTTTTTAGTCCTTTTCATTTTGCTTTTAAGTTTTATGTGTGCATCTTATCCATGTATCTTATGTAGTTTATACAAAATAAACTACATACAAACAAATTTTCAAAATATTGAGAGCCAAAAATATTTAAATGTGCACTAAAGCGCCAATTTATTAAGTAAAGCAAATGAGTGAAATAAATTAAAAACAGGAAAAGTGAGAGAAAAAAATGGAACAGGTAAGGGAGAAATATTAGACATATAAAATAGTACTAACAATGGTTAAGGGAGCTTCCATTATTTAATTGGCACAGTGATGTTTTTGCCTAATCACTTTTTAATTATTTTATTACATCTCATTCATGCTTTTATGTGTGATAGGTAACAGAGTTGCTCCACATTGATGATTTTACTGCAACAGCTTGCTCAAAAATCACAATTTTACGGCTCCAAGCTGCTCCAATCTTGCAATTTTCCTGCTCCCAAAATTGCCCCAAAAGCTTGTTTCTGTCGGCATATCACTGGATGTCTGTGTCAGATACAAATATACGAAAGATTCTATTACTTCTTATTTTTTCTAATTATTTGTTAATGCATGACAACTATAACTGATAGAAGCCGAAATTTGCTTCGAACATTATTCACGAAACATTTAAAGGGACGTGTTCCGTTTTATTATTCCTTTATTTTTTTTCAATAATCTTGGCTTCTCCTCGTTTAGTTAAAGGTATATATTTACTGCAGATGCAAATAGATGTGGAAGAATTTTTTGCTCGTAACAAGCACCACACACACACACACACACACACAAAAATCATCAGAGGCAAGGAAAAAGAAAGAGCGCATAACAAACTCAGGAGGAGCGAGCTCTGAGCAGGTGTAACAATTGTTTACGCGCGTGCTGCGCCTGGTAATTCGTCACAGAGTGCTTATCGGGCCGTCACACCGGTGTTACGCTGGGGTCCGTCAGCGAAGAAAAAACTCCCAAAAAGTCACCTGCGGGAATCGATAAATTGATTTTTCGCCCCGCTGTCAGCCCAGGAATTTCGGGGCATTCTCTTTGAGCGGTTTTCGCTCCATGCAGATGCGATAAGTTTCTCTTTTTACGGAATGGGAGTAACGGACGAGATGAATTAGTAAAGTTTAATGTTCAGACTTTTTTGACTGGTTCTATATAAATCAGATGGGTTAAATGGTTGAAAATGCAGCTGTTATTATCTCTAGTCAAAATCGTATCCGAAATTTCAAAATAAAACTTAGGTTGAATCTGTGTCTTACCAATAAACATTTTTGGAATGAAAGACTGCAAATAAAGCTATTTTCTTTTCAAATTTCCTTCTTCTACAATTGATTGCTCAATTTATATAAAGAATGTTTTTACAGTGTTCTTGAATTTCAAAATTTTCCTTTTTTCGTGCTCATTAAATCTTCCCCTTTAACCCCGTATTCAAATTCTGGAAGTGGAGGTAACTAGTGACTTAATCTATACACTGCAAAAAATTAACTTTTGTTTTTACAGTATTAAACTGGCAGCAGAAATTTCAATTTAAAACTGGAAAATACTCAGTAATAAACTGTATAACTAGCAATTTTACAGTTTCTTACTATAAAGTTAGCAATTTTACTGTTTATTGCCGAAAATTTTGTCTATTTTATACTGTAAAAACAGCAGTATAATTCTGGCAGCAGAGGTTCCAGTTTAAAACTGTGAAATGCACGGTAATAAACTGTGAAATTAGCAATTTTACAGTTTATTACTATAAAATTATTTGTATTATACTATATAAACAACATTCATTTTTTACAGTGTAGATGAAAGCTGATGATCATTAATTTGTTAAAGACAACAATGGTCCACCTGTTTCTTTTTTTAAAGATATATATACATAAACATTCTACTTTCTAGAGTTTTTTTTATCTCAATAATGCTCTATTAAAAATGAAATCATTAATTTTATCCGAACGTATAGCACTGCCTTACATTATTCACTACTTACCGCCTCGTCATAATTCGTGACTAATGCTGAAAGCTTCTCAACAGCGTGGAAATCTACAAGGGGAAAAAAGAGCCTGCAGGAAAGATATTAATGATGTTCTGAGAAAAGAGCGGATGATAAATAAAACTTTAAAGCTTTTTCTGCAATTGTAGGAATGGCTCGAAATATTTCAAGAACCTTTTTGGCGGTGATTAAAGAATAAGATTTTTTCTACAAATACTGACTAATCTTATGAGGGAATGAACAATTCGAATTAAAAAAAAAAAATTAAGTTTTTCTCATATGACTTGTAAGTTTTGCTTCCTTCCATGCAATTCAAAAAAAAAAAAAAAAAAAAAAGAGGAAAGAAAAGAAGGCAGGAAGAAAAAGAAAATGAAGGCAAGGAAAAAGAAATAAAAAGAAATTAATTTTAAAACAAAATAAAAAAGCAAAGAAAACAAGGTAAACAATAAGGCAATGAAAATAAAAGAGTATAATAACATCGAGCGTAAAATTAAAAGGGCAAAATATACGCAGAATATGAAGCCGACGCGACGCAGTGAAACTTTGGTTAAAACAAAATCCCACCTATTTGTTGAAAAGAAAGTTTTAAGGTTGTTTACAAGTTAAACATATGAATATATGTATTTTTGTAGCAAATCTTTTTTCTGCGTAAGCTTTTTGATTGCCATGCGATATTGAGGATCGATTCTGAGTAGTCTTGGAGACAGATTGCTGCTCTAACAGCTAGACGCATCTGCATATACTGGGTGGATGCAGTACTTTTTATTTACTCCCACCCCCACACAAAAACACACGAAAAAAGAAAGAAAGGAAAAACCCAGAAGTAAAACCATAAAATATGTACACTTAAAAAAAACTTATATATAAAAAAAAAAACTTTTATTGTCATCTACCGAGCACTACCGTTTCGAATACAATTATGATTTTCTAGAAATGAAATTGTGCTCAAGCGTTCATTGATTACTGTAAAAAATAGACGTTTTTGCAGTATAATACAGCTAATTTTACAGTAATTTTACATTAATGAACTGTAAAATTGCTAATTTTACAGTAGTAAACGGTAAAATAGCTAGTTTACGGTAATAAACGGTAAAATTGCTAGTTAAGCAGTTTAGTACAATACATTTTACATTTTAAACTAGAACCTCTGCTGCCAGTATAACACTGTTATTTTTACAGTAAAATACAGCCAACTTTATGGTAAAATTGTTAATTTCACAGTGCTAAACTGTGAATTGCTAGTTTTACAGTAATACACTGCGATGCAAAAGTTTAGACAAAATGCAAATATGTGAATAAAAAGAAAACTATTCAACGAAATGCTTTCAAATTTCTACTGCAGGTACACAATATGGTCCCAAATACGATTCTGGAGTTCTTATAACTATAACTGGAATAAAATTTTTAGTATTGCAAAAGATATTTTTTTACATTGTTGCAAAAGTTTAGACAATAGTCAGATTTTATGCAAATATCCCTTTGAATGTGATTGGTGGAGGAAATGCGGGACTGTATTATTCATTTATAAAGTGCAGAGATTGCTGAATAAATAATCAAAATCTCAAAAGTTCTTTAGTTGTCGTGTAAAGAAGATGAGAAAGTTTGGAAGCCGAAATTTGAAAATGAACCTACTTTATTAATTTTTTGTTTTTCAAATCGATTCTAGTATGGTATTACATTGTTTTTTACTTTGTGGAGAGCAAATTCAGACATGCGTATTGATCAAAAAGTCTAAGAAAAATTATATTTCTTAAGGATGAAGGAATTGAAAAAACGGCTCATACTGACGATTCGCCCCTTAATCCTACAAAACTTCAACTTGGGTCAAAAACAGCACGTGACAGCATAAGTAGATGAACAACTGAATCGGAATGCATAAAAAAACGAAGAATTGTGCCTGAGCCTTTTCGGACAGAGTGTCCCGAATAAGCCAGATTTTAATTTGAAAAGCAGCATATGTATCATCGTGACTAAAAAATTAATGGTACTTTCTTTGATAAAAATTATTAAAATTGGGATGGCCCAGATGGATTATAATTCTTTTCCCGGGACTTGAGAAAGATCCAATGATCATATGCTGTGCTGCTTTTACCAATAAACTCTGACTCATTTGGGACACTCTGTGCGAAAAGGCTCAAGCACAATTCTTTGTTTTTTTTATGCATTCCGATTCAGTTGTGCATCTACTTATGCTGTCACGTGCTGTTTTTGACCCAAGTTGAAGTTTTGTAGGATTAAGGGGCGAATCGTCAGTCTGAGCAGTTTTTTCAATTCCTTCATCCTTAAGAAATATAATTTTTCTTGGACTTTTTGATCGATACGCATGTCTGAATTTGCTTTCCACAAAGTAAAAAACAATGTATTACCATACTAGAGCCGATTTAAAAGACAAAAAATTAATAAAGTAGGTTCATTTTCAAATGTCGGCTTCCAAACATTCTCATCTTCTTTACACGAGAACTAAAGAGCTTTTGATATTTTGATTATTTATTCAGCAATCTCTGCACTTTATAAATGAATAATATAGTCCCGCATTTCCTCCACCAATCACATTTCAAGGGATATTTGCATAAAATCTGGCTATTGTCTAAACTTTTGCAACAATGTAAAAAAATATATCTTGTAATATCCAAAATTTGATTCCAGTTATAGTTATAAGAACTCCAGACACGTATTTGGGACCATATTGTGTGCCTGTAGTAGAAATTTGAAAGCATTTCGTTGAATAGTTTTCTTTTTATTCACATATTTGCATTTTGTCTAAACTTTTGCATCGCAGTGTACATTGTAAAATTGCTAGTTTTACAGTAATAAATTGTAAAATATCGAATTTTACAATTTATTACTGTGCTTTTGCAGTTTTAAACTGGAACCTCTGCTGCCAGTATTATACTGTAAAAACAACAGCTTTTCTTCAGCCAAACCACTCTCGAAAATCCATCCTCACACCTTGGAGGAGAATAGAATTTAAATCTCATTTCATCCCACCAACAAGAAGGAAAAAAACGCATCCCGGCGGCTAATTTGACGCCTGCACCAGCATAAAAGTGACCAAACGCGTGTCGAACACGAAACCGGCGTGTTCGAAGAATCGAACGACTAAAGAGCGGGACATCCGAAATAGCCGAATATTAACCCGCGACATCTGTCCTCCAATTGATTTCCTTCCCCTGGATATTTCCCACGCTTCCTTCTCCTCTCGTGACACAATCGATGATGCGTTGTCATAGCGACGGAGGCAGCGCCCTCATCCCCCATCCTCCTCCTCCTCCCCCTTTTGATAGGCAGATGGTGGCGCGTGCCGATAGGAAGGGGGACGCACGTGCGCGCCTTCGGAGTCGAGGGGGTGGGACACGTGACCCGTACTTGAGGGGGGGGGAGTGGGTCGCAGGGATGCTTTTATGAGGACTGCTGGGGGGGGGGGATATGTAGAAAATATGCTTTCTTTTGTTCTTTTTCAATGAAAAATTTTAAAAGAACTAGAGAGAAGAAAAGAATTACAATGTAGCTTCTATTGAACAGAACATGGGGGACTGTTGAAAAATTCTCCTCCATCAGATATGCATGGTGTCCGAATCAAATGTACCAAATTTGAATAGTCGGTCAAAAAAAAAAAAAAAAGGGTTAACATTACAAGATGATATTGACTAAGTTTGGTTCTTGAATTCTTTGAGATAGACCGGCATTTTTTTTTCTCACATCTCACGCATACACTGCAAAGAATTAAGTGTTGTTTTTACGATATAATACTGGCAGCAGGGGTTCCAGTTTAAAAATGTAAAAACACAGTAACAAGCGCAGTAAGACCATTAAAAAGCGGCACAAAACGTCTCGAGAGGGGAAGTGTACAGAAAAGGCTGTACTGCACTGCAAAAAATAAACTTATTTTTACAGTATAATACTGACATCAGAGGTTCCAGGTTAAAACTGTAACATGCACAGTAATAAACTGCAAAGTTAGCGATTTTACAGTTTATTATCACAATGTTAGAGATTTTTACCACAGAATTAGCTGTATTATACTGTAAAAATAACAGTACAAAACTGGCAGAAGAGGTTCCAGTTTAAAACCGTAAAATGTACAGAAATAAACTGTAAAATTGGTAATTTTACAGTTTATTATTGTAAAGCAGCAATTTTCGAATTTTAAACTTTCGAAAAAAAACCTTTTTTTAAAAAAATAATAATGGTTTTAGCACATTAAGAGCAGTCATACAATTTTGAGCAGAAACGTGCTTGAGATGTGAATATCTGAGGAATGTAACTTCTAGGAAAGGATGCAGTCTTACCAATGAACCACTGTGCAATATGTTACAGTTGGAACCTCTGTTGCCTTTAATACACAGTTGTTTTACAGAATAACACAGCAAATTGTATGGTAATAAGCTGCAAAACTGCTCATTTTACAGTAATAAACTGTAAAATTGTTAATTTTAGTTTTTTCTATACATTTTACAGTTTTAAAATTGAACCTCTGTCTCCAGTATTATACTGTAAGAACAATACCCTGCTAAAACTACAGTCCGCACAAGGTACCATTAAGGATGAAACGAACCTCCTGAGGGGTGCAATTGACCCTCTATGGAACTCTTGAAGGTGCCATTTGGCTCCATGTGGCACCCTATGCGTGACTTATGGTACCCCATGGCATCCTAAGGAGCAAATGGCACCTTCAAGGGTGCCGTAGGGAGTCAGCCCAAGTAGCACACTTCGTTTTTTAAAGGTTGTAAAATGGTTTTTAACGTTGTAACAACCGCTTAAAAACGTTTATCAAAAAGTTTAAAAGTTATTTGTGCTACCTGGGAGGTGGCACCTCAGAGGGTGCCGCTGATGCTACAACGTTTTACCCTTCAAGGTGCCCTGTGCAACCTGTAATTTTTACAACAGTTTATTTTTTGCAATGTAGTTTCGCTTGCTATTAAAAAGGGGAATCCCAGAATCAAAGAAATAGATGTGTGATTAGCGCATTCCTGGATCAGTGCACCGAATTGCGATTTAGTAACATGACAGAGAATCAATGCGCATGAAAACTCTCACACACCACGTGATCTCCATCTCGCCGTGCTTGCATTGTAGGCGCGGGCCGGCGCCTATTAGCGGCCTAATCGCTACAAGCTTTGCATCTCGCTCGGGTTGATATTCGAGCCCCGATCGCGACTAATCCCGCTATTTCCCGGGCTCCCGATTTCAATGGCCGGATGGGATTGGGAAAGCGGATCAGGAATCGAGAGGAGTCAGAACGGGCACAATGGCCGGGCACGCGTTTCCGGAAAGGGGGGGGGGGAGATCGCTCCGAACGAGTTGCGATTCGTGGTACTATGTGAAAGAACACTAATCACAGCATCTATCTTTCACTTTATACTGTAGATTCCTGATTTGTTGCAAATATTGCTTCAATATTTTCTTACAGCTTTTTACAATGTAATATGTTAAGAAATATATTTCATTTTATGTAGCACTAGCTTATTACCCGGCGTTGCCCGGCTGCTAATTATAGCTCCATTATAACTGTTTTCAACTTTTTTTTTCCCCCAGAAGCCTCATGAGGACTGCGTACTATGCGCTTTGCCTCCTGACAAACACAGGACAGATTTACGGCACAGAGAGGATGAGATAACATCCACGGGCAAAGCGGGATTCGAACCCGCGACCCCTTGCTTACGAGGAGAGTACTCTACCTCTAGGCCCACGTGGCCCCTTTTAACTTATTTCATGCTAAAATGAAATGGGTGAGCCTTGTGCAACCTGTGTTTTCAACCGTGTATGTACATAATTTGATGTATATTTTTGAATTATGAAACCATGTGACCCCGAAGTAACTTCAATGTGTAATGTTTTAATCTATATTTCAGGGATGCCTACGAAAGGAGGACAAAGACGTAGACTGCGACACTGAAATTACTATGTTGAATCTATTGCAATGTTGGAGAGAGATTTCATTTTCTTAACACGTGAGGAAGTAAACGTTATTAAATAACAAGAAAAGAATTTCGTTACAGAAAATGAAAGAATACTAATTTTTGCATTCAAATTTTTTTTTTTAAACTGTGGAGTTCAAGCAAACTTTACCATCCTTGGCAGCTGCCTACTCCGCTTATTGGGAAATTCGACCCTGATTGTCAGCCACATCTTGTCTGATGAGTCCCAGGTATTCGAGGGTGTGCAGGAGAGGCCTGCTCAATAGAGCTCTTCTTTTGTGCGTTTTGGTAACTGAATTAAGTATTTGCTATGGAATAATTAATTTTGTTAATTAATATTCAATTATTTATTTAATTATTTACTTTCAAATGCTTTTTTGTTCGCTACAGTTGATAAATCGAAAAAAAAAAAAAAAATATGTTTGGCGGTGCTTTGAAATGGTTTGAAATGAGAAAGGTTGACTTCCTACTCTGGACTTCAATCTTTGAAAAATTCCTGTGTACTCTTATAATCACTATACCCTGTGTAACGAGGGAAGGCGCTCAAAGTAAAATTAATTTCCCACTCCCCGCACTTTTCCCCTGATGGTTGTCATAGTTACAGCGCTATTTACTTTTTCCCCACTTAGCTTTTGCCACAATGGTTAAAATTGCTTTAGGCTTAAACTATTATTCTATTGCAAAATCAACGTTAATAAAGCACAATATTTTCTTAAAAATTTTTGCTGTATTAATGTATGACTATATTTGTTATAAAACGTTGAGAACTAACTGAGACATGAGGATATAAAAAAAGCGTATGCCTAATTCGATAATCATAAAATAAATGAAATGTCTCAGCAGCAGTGCATAAAAAAAGGGTGGAGCTATTTTCTTTCGTACGGTTTCCATGGAGACGACGTATAGTTAACTACAAAGTTTGAAAGTCCAGAAATAAAGTGCAAATATGCCGAAAAATATTTCACCCACACAAATAGATTGAGCAGAGCACACTATAAAATTTTCAAAAATTTGCATTCAAAAAACCTAACCATACTTTCACTATTCGAGCCTTTTGCAGTCGTCTGTCTGAGCTTTCCCTCTCAGCCCGCAGCCTCCGATCCCTCAAGAGAGTGCTCGAGGGTCGCTCTCGAGTCTTCCGACGCGTGGTGCGTGTTGGAGTGCGAGACTCTCGAGTCACGTTCCCCCGGGGTCAGGAGGACCCTCCGCAGACGAAAACGAAAGCGAAAACTCGTTTGTTCGGTGAGGATCGTTTGTCGGTCGAGTTGGTTTGCTGCTCCTCTGTGCTTCGAGTGTGCATCACCCCGGCTTGTTTCTTTTTTTCTCACCCCCTCTCTTGGCGTTTCTAGTGGCCAGAGGTAGTCAAAATATTGAAACAGGCAGGTTTGTTTGACGAGGTTTGGTAGGTATTTCGTAGAGGCGCGTGGCAATGGTTAAACACTCCTATTTGAATTGTTAAACACTAGTCATTTCGGTGAAAGTTCACAAACATATATTTGAATTTTCACTGAAATGACAAGAAAGTAGTAGTGTTTAACCATTCAAGTAAGAGTATTTGACCATTGCCACGCGCCTCTCCGAAAGATCTATCAAGTTTTTGCTGAACAAACCTGCTATTTTCAATGTTTTTGCAATCTCTGTCCCCTAGGAACGCCAAGAGAGAGGTAAAAAAAAAGATAGTAGCAGCAACGGGGGGTGTGATGACGAGTCTGAGAAAGATGGGGAAGTTTGTACAGGCTATCCTCGTTAAATCGAACACGCTAAAAACAAATAACTTCCGAGACGAATCATACTTCCAATACTCGCCTTATGGTTTGTAGTGTATTGCTCTAGGATAGGATGAACTGAATTTGAAAGTAGTTCGTTTTAGCGAGGTTTGGCTGTATTTGAAAAATACGACCCAAGCAGAAATAGATCAGAGACAATACAACTCAACTTAACATCATTCATCCTTCTTCAACGTATGAAGAAAAGGATGAATTATGTTAAGTTGTGTATTCTTTTTGATGCATTTCCACAAGGATTCGTATTTTTCCAGGATAAAACTTCGATACTTTTCTTAGACCCGCCTTTACACTGCGACTGCCTGTAACTGTTAGTGCAGGGGTGGCCAACCTTTTTAGGGAGAGTGCCACTATCTATAGAGAAAAAAACTCAGCGTGCCACATTGTATTTTTCCAACAAATTGATTTTTTTAAGTTAAAAATAGATATTATGTAATTCTTACTCAAATGAAACATTTTTTCTCGTTAATCTGAGTATTTTATAGATTCTGTCAGTTGGCTTATGCTTAAAATTAGAAACACATAACATCAATCATTCTCTTCCAAAAAAAAAAAAAAGTCTGTACTTTATGTGGTTTATGAGTCTGCATCTTTTCTACCAAGTCTTTCAATTTTTGGATTAGTTCTTGAGAATCCTAAGAAATTTAACTGTTTTAAGTGCAATCAATTTATATTCAACGGCAGTGGCGTATCCAGGGGGGGGTGCCAAGGGACCAATGCACCCCCCAAGATTTTGTAAGACTATAAAAAATGGTGGCACCGAATTTTGAAAAAACATGTGACCTTCATGTAAATATGCTTCAGGTTTTTTTAATGAAAAATACTTTATGGACACTGAAATATTGTCATATTATTTTCTGTTTTCGACAAGAAGAAGCAAAACTGATTGTTATTCTGTAATTATGGAAATGTAAGAGGAAAATTAGCAATGTACCCGCGCCTCTCACAAACATTGTTAGACATTTATGCTTCCTATTAATTACAGATTATTTAAATGATTTAAATGTGTTTAAGCATCGCTCCTCCTCTTATTTTCTCTTTTTTAAAGATTATTTTGAACAAATTGTCATATTATTTTACATCGTAAAGAAAAAATCAACAAAACACCAGCTTATTTTTTTTTTTCGAAATGTGACAAACTGGATTTTTGTTTAAAAACTTATTACACATTAAAAAAAAAAAAAAGTTTTTATATTAACGGGTAATTCCATTATGACTAACATAACAGTTAGAATAAATTTTTAATCTTATTTTCTGTGTGCGAGCCTTATTTTTGTCACAACACCAAAAACAAGGAGTTATTCTTCTCCGCATAGATGAGTTGTTTAAGTTAATATAAAAATAATAATAATAATACTTTCATTTTGGCAGTTAGGGAGCATTTTGATCAACGTGACTAATATAACAGATTTGCAACCCTCAAAATTTTGTGTTAAATTCATCAACACAATTCTCTAAAACTAAACCATAAAATTATTATTTTTTCCCTGATAGTATCCATGTGAAACGTTATTTTCACATTAATAATTGAAAATTTTACATATATTTTAAATAATATTACAAAAAGTAGTGTTTTAATAAAATTTGCCTGTGACTAACATAACGTGACTAACATAACACGCGATTACACATTTGACTTTAAGTGTATTACAGGTAATATTAATACAAATATTAGAATGCAAACAAGAATTTATTTAAGATTAACACACATGTTTACCTGTAAACAAAATTTCGAGTTCAATTTTGTATTTAAAGTAATAATGTCTGCTGGAATTTACAGATGTTTGCGACAAGACTTTCGAAATTTGAGTTCCTTAAATCCAAAATTTGTTCTCATTTGTGGGAAACACAAAGGTTGCCTCAGAGCTTTTCTCACGAAGAGAACTTCATAAGCATTTTCATTCATGTTTAAAACCTACCTGCCATATTTCTTTTTCGACTTACAAGAAGTAAATACCACCACAATAAAATTACCCACTGTCTTAGTTTTGGTATCTCGGAACAGTCCGGGAGAATCTACTTCAAAATCATCAGCAGCTTCGTCTTTCACAACTTCTTTAAAAAAAAAAAAAAAAAAAAAAAAAAAAAAAAAAAAAAACTTGGGATATCATCCCCTGTATTTTTCAATAAACAAACTTTAAATTTCTCCATATTTACAGCATATCATTATTACCTAAAAACTTATATGGGGATTCCCATTTTCAAACAACAAGTCTAACTCTTTTTTTTCAGCCTTGTCACTTTCACTCAAAAATGAGCAGTTTATCTTCAATTCTTGTTTTTTTTTATTACTGAAGTAATTTCTTTGCATAATTTCCAAAGTTTGCCCATGTAAAACGCTGCTCCACACGTTGTGTTATACATGTGGGCACTTTCTATGACCTAATTTCATAAAACCCCATGACCTGCAGATGATGTGGGCAGTTAGGGTCCTATATGTTTTTAAAGTGAGCAGCAGCTCCATATGTTCATAGAAATCTAATTGCACAGCGATCCCGCATATAGCTATAAAGTAATTTAAAATTCTTTCATTGAAGATGTTGACTTCATATGTGGAGTGCTTGCGTCGCAAACTACAGCATAAAATTTCCACTCCAAGTTTACTATTAAAAGAAATGTTTTGAAAATATATTACTGCAGTATATATGGTCACACTAATTTCTTCATAATAAGAGGTTCAATAAATTAATTTGTTTCTAAAATAAATTGTTTGCTTAAGATTTAAGTATTTCTTAAAGAGTCATGTTATGTTAGTCACAAGTCCTATGGCTAGAAAAAGGAAATTATTCATGAACAGTCTTATCAATCTAACTGTACACACGCCATAGAAGAGATCAAGGGGGAAAATATAAAAAATATTATTTCCAGAAGGGAATAACTGAATTAATTCATGTTTTAGTGACTAACATTAACAAGTAAATCAGGCTGAATACCTATTAACTTTGCAACATTAATTTTATCATAAAACAAAAAAATATATATATTTCTGTAAAGCAAAAGAACCAACCTTCAATAATTAAAAAAAAATTCCTTATTATTTGCAGTTTTTTTTTTAACTATATATGAATGTGAAAAGTTAGAAAAATATGCGATGTTTTGGGTAACTGCATATGTTATCTTTAGAGCCATTTTTCAGGGGTTTAGAGTAATATTTTGTGAAAACTTACGTTAAATTCTAAAAATTTGAAAACTTATCTTTAAAATGATATATATATATTGAAAGATGAAAAAACCATGTCCAGGTTGACATTTACATGGAATTACCCTAACACTTACATTGAAACATTACTGCTCATTTCAGCAGTAAATTTTTACCTTGGAGAAAAAGGGATCAGTTTCTACTTTCTTTTCTCGTGGGATGAAATGAAAGTTTTTATTTTATTATTGAAAGTTTTATTAGAAATGAATAAATAAACAAGTTGAAATATTAATGAAGGAATGCGAATGAATGAATTAATCAATGAGCACATCTGGGATTTAAAAAAAAAAGGAGTAAGTAATAGCTGAAAAACAAAAACAATAGGGTAGTTGTGACCTATTGAATATCCCTTTTTTAACTACTAAATATTGTTAAGAGGCTTACAAAACACAAAAATTCACCATTGCCGAATTTTAAAACACAACGGTTGATTCTTAATGATTTTATTAAAAACCCACGCGCAAAAAAAGCGCGCCTTGAAACCGAAACCCGTGACGTCGGATGGCAGTAACTTTCAGCCTTTCATCCATAAAAATTTGATTTTTGCTATATTATCGTTTCATTGCGGGATTTTCTCCTTCCGTAATCAATACCTTAAAGTCTACTAATTCACTATTTAAAACTGGATTAATCAAAGAGCAATCCAGTACCCTGCCAGGGGTGATTGTTTTGATATTTTTTGGCGAAATTCGTATTCAAATTTTTAGAACGCATCACTTGGCGAGGAAAAAAAATTACGGCAGTGCAGAGCGAACAACAGTGCGGAAGCCGGAGAAACCGGTTTCTCGAGCTCCTCGCATCTAAAGCTTCTCGCTCTTTCTTTGCCTTAGTAGAAAGTTCAAAAGCGCCAACAAATGCCCAGTGACGTCACCCCCGCTTGAAATTTAAAAATTATTTAAAAAAAAACTACTTGTCGCAGCGCAAAAATTTTTTCGCCGTTGATGTTCATGTATGTTGCTCTATCATATAAAAATAAAATTGAAAAATCGAAAACTTCCCTATTTTCCAGAAAGTGCAAAATATTACAATATGTGTATGAAATTTTGAAAATGAGTTGTATATATTCCCTTTGATTTTTAGGTGTATTTATATTTGAATCGCAATCGTCCAATCGACTATAGGTTTAAGAATATAGTTAGTATATTGCTAGGTGGATGGCGCAGAAGAGTTAAAATGTTTTAACATTCCAATTTGCCCCGTTATTTAAATCTTACCCCCACGTTCCCCAACATCTGAAGGACGTTTAAATGGACATTTTGTAGAATATGCATGAGAAAATGCGTGCATATAAGCTAAGAAAAATCTTATCTTTGATGAAACAAAAATAATCATAAAATAAAACTTCATAAAACCAAAATGTACAAAAAATTTCATTTTGGTACTCTCGGACCTTCAAAAATATTTTTTTATCATGAAACTATTTTTTTTTAATTATAAATGATCTATCAATTTTCCGATGAAAAGTTGAGTGCTTTTGGCTTGAGATTTTTTTTCGTAATATGTTTATTGTTCTTGCATAATATTCATTTTTGTGAAAAAAAAAAAAAAAAAAAAAACGATCTTTGAGCAACGTTCAATAGAAAAAATTAAATCGAAATACTGCGTTTTTAAAGTTTCACTATATTTCTTGATTTTTTTCCTTTCTCATCACAGTGTCGATGTTCGATGTGCACCCCCCAAAATCTATTCCTGGATACGCCACTTTCAACGGTATTTCGATTTTTCTGCATTCATAACAAAAAAAATTTGTTTAGAAGCTTATTTTTAGCCAAATCTACAACAGCATCAGACGGCTAAAGTGTGTAAGTGTGAAAAAAAAATTACTTGTTAGGAATTTCCAAATTTCTATACAACGTGGGTGACTTTCTGTTGAAGTAAGCTCTTATATTTGATTACCAATGCAAAAGGTCAGTAATTCCGATTTGGATTTCAGAAGGGTAACAAGTAGTGTGTTGCAGAGAAATAAACAAAGAATTTCAAAATATCAGCATTTTTTTATGATCCTGAAAAACATCAAACCTAAACCTAACACTGAATGAATACTTAAAATCAGTGTAAAATTTTCTCCATATACCATTGGAAAATTATTAAATTTCGGTTGATACTTTCAGTATTAACTTTTAATGTTTTATTCTTTTTTCTCCAAAGTAGAGAGAAAGAAACTGAAGTTTTCTCATAAAAGAATGTGATGGCCTCTACTGGTTCAGGAAACCTTTTTTTTCTGTACAATTTTAAATTTAAATTACTTAAACGCAGGATATTAAGAGATGGCATTGCTATATTAGTTCGCCATTCTCCATTTCTAAGTAGCAAGTCCTCATTGCTTTCCTTCCAGATATTTTGAAAACACTCCCTAAAAGTCTAAAATCTTATGACTATTTTTCCTTTGGATAGCTATTGCACATTTTAATGAAGGAGTAACTTTCCATACTCTCCTCTTTCTCCTGGGAAAAGTTCACAAAACATTCAGAGATCTAATTCGTATAATACAGTTAACTTTGCAGGGTCACCCAACAGAGAAAAAGTCTCATTCCTTGGCAAGGAACTTGTGATAGATAATTCGATGACACTTTTGAAGTTTTTTTTCCAAATTATTTTCAAGTAATGTAACAAAAACACTTTAAGGGTCTTCATTTGTGCAACCATGCCAAATTTTGTCCAATCTAGTTTCTTAAGTTTAGTTGCAGATTTTTTTTTTTTTTTTTTCAATTTTATCATCCGTAGCTAAAACTATTGCAGATCAAGAATCCATTCTGCAGCATCGAAAGTTTCATTACGTCAAGCACAAATATGCTTTACAAAGCATTGTCTGTAGCGTCACAGCTTCCGTTGGATGTCCGAAGCTAACGCTAAGTACTTTGCAATATTGTAGTTCAGACAATTTTTAAGCCAGCCTCCTGACACTTAATTCTCACACTATTATGACATTTATCAGTTTAAGGGTTTTAGTTTTTGTCAATATTTTTGAGATCGACATTTTTTCCTCAATTTTGGATTTTTTTCAAAAGTCTTCGCGTGCCACTGTTACTGATCTGCCGTGCCACATTGTGGCACGCGTGCCGCGGGTTGGCCACCACTGTGTTAGTGTCTCTCTTCACCCCTCTAAGCGTTTCTGGAGGCCAGAGGTAGTCAAAACAGTGAAACAAGCAGATTTGTTTGACGAAATCCGGTAGATATTTCGGAGAGAAGAGTGGCAATGTTAAATTACTCCTATTTGAGTAGTCAAATACTAGTCATTTCGGTGAAAGTTCACAAACATACACTGAAGAAAAATATGGATGATTTTGAGTTGAGTTGTGTATTGTCTTTAATTAATTTCTGCAAGGATTTGTATTTTTCTAGTATAAAACTTCGCCATCTTTCTCCAACTGGTCTTCACATCCCTTTTTACTGTTAATATTTCTTTTTTCTTCTCTCAGCGTCTCTAGTGGTCAGAAGTAGTTCAAATATTGAAGCAAACAGATTTGTATGACTTTTCTTCATTCCAGTTGACATTATCTTTGATAAGAATATTTCCCTTCTAGTTCACTATTTAAAATAAAAGTAAATAATATAAGAGAACCAGCCACTTCTTAGAATTTCAGAATTAACTTTCAGAAAACATTCACAGATTTCATATTTGGAGGTGGTTAACTATTAAAATTAGTTTCTTCCTCATTCATGTTGACAGTATTTTTGGTAACAAAGTAGTTTCATTGGTAGTTAGTTATTTCTAAAAAAAGTAGTAAAGAAGCAACCCATAGTTCTTTAACTTGGAAAAACTTTGAAAAAGTGGCGTCGTTTGACCGGTTTTTCTTTTCACTGCCGAAGTTTACAGTTTTAAACAAACAAGCATAGAAGAGACATTTTTTAAAGCATTCATCAAGTCATCAAAAGTGCAAAAACATTTCAATCAAGGGACGTTTACACAGCGTCGTTGAAACAAAACATTCTCACGTTTGAAACAGGAATTCGTTCCAACCACCAGAAGCTTTTTTTCTCCTGCTGCCGATTCTTTCACTTGGTTCTTCCTGTATGCAATACGAACCGAAGCTGTCATTGTCATTCACTGCCGAACACAAATGCAAAACCTACTTCGAAAGATTTTTTTCGTTTGAAAAAAAAAAAGTATCTAACACCAGAGAGACAGCCAAACAGCGCTCGCTTCTCGCCGTTCGTCTTGTTGTTCCAGAACTCCTTTCGAGAAGAGGCATACCCAGCCGACATCTTGGTTCCAAGAGAGCTTTGGATCCCGCCTTGTTTCATGTACAGTACAGTCAAACCTGGTTAATTCGAACATGCTTAAATGAATTATTGCAAAGACAAGCTACATTTCCGATCCCCGCCTCATGGTTTAAAGTGTGGAGTCGAACCAGGATACAACGTAGGGCGATCGCCCCTCCCGACTCACCACTGATAAATTTTCAGTATTAAAGCTCAAAAAATGCATTTGATGCTGGCAGAAGTTTGGTTTAGGGCTTTCCTCAGCATACGTTTCGTAGTTGAAGTCCAGAAGATATGAGGTCAAGATTTGTAAACCAAGATGTGTAGTAATAAAGGATATGTAATAGAATCCATTCCCCCCTTACTTGAAACAGCTCTAGATCTGATTTTGAGTCGATCCTCGTTAATTCAAACACGTTTAAGACGAATTACAGTAAAGATAAACTACATTTCAGATCTCCGTTCTATTATTTGTTGTTTATTGTGGTTCGGATAAGACGAACTACCATTGAAACGAACTGATTTTAGAGGCCCCTTGGAGTTCATTTCAACTAGGTTCGACTATATTTTTGAAAATTTGCTACCAGAGTCGCTCAGGAGTGCCCCGATGGGAGATCGCGGGAGGTCACTGTGACCTCCCAATAATTTCCGAATTCGGCACATGTTCCTGACGATTCGGCAATTTGAAAACAATAAATTGCAATATTGAGATTATGTGTTCTTTTTAGTTTTTAGAATTGTTTTTTAAAAGATGCCTAATGTTTTTTCTCACTAAATGTTACGCATGTGCGACATATGTGCATGTGCAATATGCCTGCTTGTATTTCCTCATTCGGTAAAATTGGAACTTCATTCTGCAAATTGATAATTTTCCCCCTCCCAAAAATTTTAGTTCAGGGAGCCCCTGTAGTCGCTGGTTGCTGCGTTGTAAAAATAACTAATGAGATACATGGAGTAAAACGCAACTTTGAATACATCTGACGAGGTTGTTTTCTTAAATTTAATAACATCTCACCGGGAAATGTTTTCTGTAGTGGACAACTGCGTTTACCTGTCTCACTTGTTTTGAATTTGAATGAATGAAATGATCTCCATTTGCAGACTTAAATGATCCAACATCAATCAAGTAACACATCTGTAGCTCAGCTGCCAATTTTCTTCAATGCAATTCTGGTACATATATTAATGGTAGCCAGAGGCGTAGCCAAAAGGAGATGGAGGGGGGCATACACCCTTTTCAATAAAGCAACAGAATTACATGCATGAACGCAAGTGAAAAGACTTAAATTTGCGCTTTTTAACGTCCATTTTCGAAAATTTCCAGATAACCCCTTCCCCTGAAACATTTCTCGCTACAGTACTGGCGATAGCACACGTCGTCTTTCGGGACAAAAATGGCGGATGCGTTAGCTTCCCGACTATCAAGCACTTAGTCTTGTTGTTCGGCTGCCTTCTTTTCACCGCTCTTTTATCTTTTTTTCCCCTTTCATTCAACTTTCGAATGAAGAAAAAGAAAAGAAGCAGCTGAAAATCATGCTCTACGTAACCCGATCTATAAAGCATTACGATGGTGGCGGAGAAAAAAAAAAACTGCAACTTTTTCTACCAGTTTTGTTTTTGGAGACCGTTGCCAACAAGTAGCTCTTTGTGGTTGGAATGTAAAAACTCCAATTCCACGAGTTTTATGGCTTGTACGTTAACCACCTAAAATCCATAACGGGGTAAAAATATGTGACAAGCGGACGAGAAAGATGGGGGAAGTATTCTTAAATATCTCCCATAAATCTCCCGAATCTGGTCGTTCGCAAGCCATTTGAATGATTGCCCGTTGCCTCGAAACGGGTTACTCGACCAGAGTTCCCAATGAGCTCAAGATGTCACCTCTTTTATGTACTATTTTCTTTCTTTTTTTGCCCTGGCCCATACACGTACGCTAGAAGAGAGAAATTTTCCTCGCGAATACAGTCGAATCTCGGTAATTCGAATACACATAAAACGGAGTACTGTTAAAACGAATGACTGTTAAAACGAGCTGCATTTCCGATACCCACTTGCTGGTTTGTTACGTGTTGCTCTTTAGATAAGACGAATTGAATTTAGAGATCCTTTAGAGGGATTGTTTCAACCCTTTATGCTCTAAATTAATTTGGAAATTAATTTTTTACATACATTTTATTTCTTAGTTGGAAATACATCAAATAACAGAAGTGCAGAGAGTAAAAGTGTTGACAATCACTGAGGGCTTAGGCCCTAGAACCGGTACTAGCAGCTCAGAAAGCTGTTTCCTATTGCTGACACCAACTTAAGCACTAACTTATTAACTTACAGCACACACATATCGCTCTACTGCGACAATCCTGGTAAGCCTCAAAAAAAAAAAAAAAAAGATTAATAAAAAAAAACGTATGGTGAAAATCAAAGTAGTATGTTTCGCTAATTTCAGTCTGTTATTTTCCCTCCGAGGCTGTATTTCAGCCATGACTGCGGAGTCAGAATCGGAGTTATGGAGTTGGAGTCGGATTGATTTTTGGGAAGATGAATCGGAATCGGCACTAAAATTCTAAGAGTCGGAGTCGATCATTTTCCCATCGCCTCCGAAATCCTGTAAGATGTACATTGATAAGTTGCGATCTTCTGTTATTAGAATACCAGATATCTTCTCTTCATTGAATTTTGCTACGTTGTACTTATACACACACATACACACATATTATATCTCTTTTGATAATTTTCACTCCCCTATACCTAGGTGTTTTAACCGGTTGGATGGGGGCCCTGAAGAGCACTTCGTTTTTCTTCTTCTTATTATTATTATTATATCCTGACCAGGGTTGCCAGACGTCCCGGATTTCAAGGGACAGTCCCGTATTTTGAAAAATTGTCCCGCGTCCCGGGGAACTCCCATGCGGGACGGCTAAAGTCCCGTATTCTAGCCAATAACAATACTTTATAAAACGAGACATTATTTCAAGGAGAAAAAAAATAAATAAAATAAAGCAAAACAAGAAATGTGAACTTCCTCTTTACTTGTTGACAAATGTTGGAAATAGATCTCTACACATGCGTCGTCGATCGCAATGAAAACCATTTTCATACTTTAATAGGAGAAATTTGGCGCTGTTGCGTTTTTGCGCTCTTTTAATGCTCTGTTGCGATTGAATTTTTTAGATTTTACACAAATAGACGTTCTACGTCGGAAAGTGATCTGCCGGAAAAACGATTATGTGTGTTTCGATATGAGTGGATGAAGGTAAAAAATTGGCTGATACGTTGTCCTGGAAATGCAGCAAAAGTATGCTACACTATTTGAAACAAGGATTTTTCTGTTGCTCATGAAGATCGCAGTGGTGCGTCTCAACAATCTCAGGGTGTCAAGCATTAGAAAAGTTAAGTTACTGTAGCATCTGTAAAAAACCGCAGCAATTATTTTTTACTCCAAAATCAAATACAAATACAAATACAAATGTGGCGACCAGCAGCAGGCTCTGAGCCCAACTTGGCTGGTCCTAGTCAAATTAAAGACCCCAATGAAGATCAATGGCCCTCTTAAAGCCATCTTCTCCATTGCTCTTTACCGCCTCTTCCGGTAAGCTGTTCCAAGTTCCTACTACCCTGCTAAAATAGTAATTTTTTCGAATTTCAAGATTAGCCTGAGATTTAAACAGCTTAAAACAATGACCCCTTGTCCTGCTTTCCGTGCGAAAATCTAACCCCGTAACATCATTCATTTTAATAAATTTAAACAACTGAATCATGTCCCCTCTGGCTCTCCTTCGCTCAAGACTATACATATTAAGCATTCTAAGTCTGGAATCATAGTCTAAATTAGAAAACCCATTTACTAACCTTGTAGCCCTTCTTTGTACCCTTTCCAATAAATTAATGTCTTTCTTCAGATAAGGAGACCAAAACTGAACAGCATACTCCAAATGAGGTCTTACCAAACTTCTATATAGAGGCAGAAGAACCTTCTTAGATTTGTTTGAAATAGATCTATTAATAAACCCAAGCATCCTATTGGCTTTGTTACTAGCACTGTTGACTAGACTTGAAATCCTGATTTATTAAGACTCCTAGATCCATAACATTATCTGCCCTACTAATGACTGAACCCTGTAAATAATAGCTTGTATGCTTATTTCCATGACCGAAATGCAGCACTTGACATTTCCCAACATTAACTGCCATACCCCACTTGTCTGCCCATTTAGTAATATGATCCAAATCCTGTTGCAGCTGATTTATTTGTTCGTCATTTTCTACAACCCCCATAAGTTTGACATCATCGGCAAAACAATTCTTGTTTCCAGAAACATTTTCATGAATGTCATTCATAAAAATAATAAACAAAAGTGGACCTAAAACTGATCCTTGGGGAACCCCACTTAAAACCTCACTCCATTTAGAATAGTTACCCCTAACAACTACTCTTTGTTTCCTTCCTGTCAGCCAATTCCTAACCCAAACTAGAATTTTACCTCCTACCCCTATACCAGCTAACTTACTGAGTAGTGCTACATGCGGTACCTTATCGAAAGCTTTTTGAAAATCTATGTAAACAACATCTACGCATTTTTTGCTATCTAAAGCCAAGGTAACCTTGTCGTAGAAATGTAATAAATTAGTAGCACACGATTTACCTTTTCTGAAACCATACTGCAAACTACTCAACAGCCCATTATTTTCTAAGAAATTCATAATCTTAATTTTGATCAATGTTTCAAAAATTTTACATACCACTGAAGTCAGACTCACAGGCCTATAATTTCCTGCATTACCTCTAGACCCTTTCTTGAAGAGTGGTGTAATGTTAGCTAGTTTCCAGTCCTCTGGCACTATCCCTGAGTTATACGAAGCATTGAATATATTAACTATAGCGTCAACTAATTCCTCTGCACATTCTACTAGAATTTTTGGATAAATATTATCTGGTCCCGGAGCTTTTGTGGTTTTAATTTTTTTCAAATGAAGTAAAACGTCCTCCCTGGAAAGTACAAAGTCCTCAAGCTGTGTAGTAGCTTGTGTCTTGCTTGTGTCAACTGTTGAGACGTTCCCTGAGAGCGACAAAATCGCTTGAACGAGTATTTTCACATATGAATTTGAAGTGGACTGAAGTACGAAACTGATGTTATAATCTGTTCAGCTAATTAAAGCAGAACTTAGTGTGGCTATGAATTCATTACATTTCACTTATAATGACTTATGATGAATTTCATAACAACTTGAAGACACATAAAAAAATTGAAAATAATTGTTAGACTAGAAAGAAATAGCAAATATGGTTTTTGAAAACAGAATTGATGAATATTGCATTATAATAATCATTAAAGGTCAGAATTTTAGGGTTTTTTTTTTTTTTTTTGCCTAGTTCAAATTATAAGGTTTAATTCTTTGTCTGATCAATTGTAAAAGTCACATGTTTATAAATGGCACATTAAAATTATTTTATTCATTTCTCATTTACTTCATTTTACTCTGGCATTTAGAAAAGTTTCGCTCCACGATTCCTTCCATTTCTGTTTTTAATAAAGTAGTCACATTTAATAAGAAACATTTTCGATTGCACCGTTTATCTTGTAGTGAAATGAAGTAAAAAAACTAATTAGCACCTGTTCCTCTCAACGTCTATCTGTATACTGAACTTCGTTAATCCTTTATTTTTTGAGTTAGAGCTCCTCCAAAAATAGGTTCATCCATAAACTTAGAAATCTTCCGAAAGCTATTAAAATATCTTTTTTTATTAGCCCTCGAAAATGCTCCGAAACCAGTAATTGCCCTCAATCAAAATAATATCCCCCTCATTCACCTTTGGAAACCTGTCCCGTATTTGCTGTTCTTAAATCTGGCAACCCTGATCTTGACCATAATGCGAGCAAACACATAACCCAGTACTCCCAGATGTATTGATTCACTTGAAGGACTTTGTGACCACGAACATTTTTAACGTCTCCCAGCCACCCTTAATCTTTGCGACCGTGAATCTCTGATCAGCTAGTATCGAACCCGGGACCCTCCGGTTACGAGTCCAACGCCTTACCGATCGGGCCAAAGGCAATAAGTTTAGTACTATTCGTATATTGCTCAAATCAAGCGTAACATTCCTTTATAATTCGGGAAGAATATCTACTATGTACCTAAACCTCGAAGATTCATTTAAAAAAGCCAATGAAATATCCCGTACTATGTATCTAGCTCCGATATTTTATGCCTCAAATTGATCCAAAATCGAAGTCATTTCGCAAGGCTGAGCGGGCTGATCAAACAAGCCTGTATAATCAAATAGTTATGTGAAACAAATAACGGCAGCTTGATAAACACAAATCCGATCATTATTTCAGCAGATATCATTTAAATATGAGCCGTAAAATACTATTAATGCTCATATCTATTTCAAGTGTTTTCCAACCTTCCGTTTTAGCTCAGAACTGATATTCAGGGGCAGAACACTGTATTCATTCAGCTATGAATTCCTTAGTTAGATGTTTAAGAATTGTTTGATGCCTCAATTAATTCGAGTTTGAAAGTTGGGGAAAAGAGATGCAATAGTGAACAGTCGTCATTGAAACCAAAATATTGTGTCGAGAGAAATACTACACCTATGCATCTTGTCATGTTCTAGGGGTCATGCATCATGTTCTAGGGGTGGCGAAAGCTAAAACATTTTGCAAGCGAGGGTTTCCCAATTTAAAAATAAAATTTTAATTTTTACCGAGTCTTAAATCATAATTATGCGCAGCACCCTTTTTTCTAAAACTAATTTTTATTTATCAATAGAAGAATGATAAAATTCGGCGATTTATAGCCAAATTGGGCTCTAAAAATAAGGTGCCAAAAATGATGCTTACTTGGCGAAATCTCATCGAGTTCACCAAGCCCACAGACGTTATGTTAAGTGAAGCATAGCAAGCAACATCAACATACAGGTAAAATTTCAAGAACTAGGGCAGTATTTTGTTCAAATTAATTTCGTTAGAGCTATTTTTTCAATATTGCAAATAATTAAACACTCCTATATATTTAATAAAAATAAAATTTTATTAAAAAAAAGTAAAACCGACTTCAAAAACGCAGCTGAAAATTGCTCTAAAAAGTAAAAAATAAATTTATTCTTTGAACACCATCGATACTACTTTTAAACATAAGTTTTGAAGTCGGTGCCGAAACAGTTAATAAAGTCATTCGTACCTATTGATTGTACCACTTGATTGATTTTTCCTCTCAAACAAGACTTGAAATTGATTATGAAACGTTTCTGGTTGTTTTTATTTATGATACATTTAACCGAAGAATGGGCACGAATGATTTTATTAACTGTTTCGGCACCGACTTCAAAACTCATGTTTAAAAATAGTATCGATGGTGTTCAAAGAATAAATTTATTTTTTTCTTTTTAGAGCAATTTTCAGCTGCGTTTTTACGGTTTTTTTTTTAAATAAAATTTTATTTTTATTTCATTCTTTTCAGTGTAAATGTTTACCCGGAAGAATGTCATGTTGCCATCATGACGCTTCATCTCACTTTATTAACGCGTCCAAAATTTTAAAACGATTGCCACTAAAAAAAAACTGTTTAATTTCTGGGATTTAATTAAAGCATGTTTAAAATACAGGTTTTCAGCCGATTATACGGATAAAACTGGCCAACAGGTTAATCTGCAAAGTGGCCATTTACTGCTGATTCATTATTAGTGCATCACTAAATTTAACCTTTAAAAGTTAAGGTGATGGGACCT
>JAXGGA010013065.1:0-36516 GCA_038373865.1 Uloborus plumipes
CTGTAATGGGTATATCCTTTTACTAAAGCTGTTTTTCACAAGTTAAATAGTCCTTCTTCTTGAGAACACAAGATAGAGTCACTATTTGGAAATCAGAGTTTATTTATTGACAGCTATTTTCAGACAAATCAGTCAAGCGACGATTCAGCATGGGTAGCCACAGAAAGTAAGTTTTTTTTGCGAACTTATTTTTCATAAAATTAAACTGTTTTAAAATGATTTGCTAAAAATCGATCACAGATGCCTCCTGTAATGTTACTTTGCAAAAGTAAAGTCAAGTGAGGTCGTATGTTGCTCACATATCTGCAACATATCCCATAAACAGGACGTTAAATAACTTAATAAGTATGGTAACGGCAAACTATTTTAAGCCTAAAATGTATGTAAACCGTTCCAAATAAGAGTTTTAAGCAGATAAAAATAGAAAAAAATTGTT
The DNA here is from genome assembly GCA_038373865.1 of Uloborus plumipes. Lineage (NCBI taxonomy): Eukaryota > Metazoa > Arthropoda > Arachnida > Araneae > Uloboridae > Uloborus > Uloborus plumipes. The sequence goes on from JAXGGA010013065.1 coordinate 437, forward strand.
AAAAAAACTTAGGTATAAATGGGTTAACATGAATGTTAAACGACTTTTAATGAAAGAAGGGGGGGGGGGGGAGGAAGACCAGGGATGCTTTCTAATTTTTCAAAAATGAAGTCTTCTAAAAAACCTATGTTTTCGACCATATTTGTAGAGGGATGGGGTTCTGGACTCTTTAATGGAAATTTTTGGAAATTGAGCTTCCAAACTCAATTATGGGCCATCTTAGGTAACGTTGAGGGGGGGGGGGGGGAAGTTTGGGTTTGCAGAGTTTTCCCTATAAAATTCAAAAAAAAAAAATTTCAACTAGTTTTAATGATAGGGAAGGATTAGGGGTACTTCCCCGGAAATTTGTCGAAATTCGAGTCTCTACACTGAAATTTAAGACAACCTTTCGCAGATATACAACAGCTTTTAAACTATGCAATAATATACTTATTTTAATGTAGGGATAATATCGCGACCGCATCAGAAATGCTCTGCAACCCCACTTGGGGTCGCGACCCACAGGTTGGGAATCCCTGGTCTATAAAGACGAATCTAAGGATATTAATAGCAACTCTGGAAGTAGGGCAGTTATAAAATTCGACAATCAAACTCAAAGAGTTAGCCATACAAAGCCCAGAGATTGTTGTGTCATCAATGCAGAGCTAAAGGAAATGGAGGTGTCTTCAAATTGCCTAAATAAATCCATGCCAAGTAAAATAGTATTCTTTGCAGATTCCATGGCAGCCCTCCAGGAATTACAAAAGTGTTATATTAGCCCAAAATCAATTTTAAGAGATATACTGACCTGCATTGAATTACTTCAAAAGAACTCTTCACAAACATTTCAGTGGATCCCTTCTCATAATTAGGTGGGAGGGAAATGAGACTGTTGATTAACTTGTTAAGTCTAGTTGTTTCCAATGCAAATTTTGAATTTAACCTTTATAACCTGAACAGAAAAGAGCCATAAAGGAACTTGGCACTCAAAAAGTGTCCTCCTACCATTGGTATATGGCCGACAAGCCTCGAATCTTAATCAATTCTGGTGTGCGTCACAGCGAATTTTCATGCCAAGCAAGACTATGTCCAGGGCACACTAGAACAATTATTTTCAAGGCGGGATAAAAAGTTTTCCAAACTTGCTGGATTTATGTAACAAACAGCAAACATCACCCAAACACATTCTTAGATTTATTACGCTAACAAGGTGGGAACTTTTTTCAGAAAACTTTTCAGACTCTTGACTTGAGTGTTTTAAATGTTATAGATATAATTTAATTTTAGAAACTTTTAGATTTTCTGTGTAGTTTTAGATATTGGCTTTGTATTTCTGCTGTTCTACTTGTTCATTTGTGTTATCACACAGGGGATAGAGTAATAATAATAATTGTGGTGTGATGCGCATCGTCTAGTGATGCATTTAACTCATTTAATTTTATTAAGCTTAAACTAAAAAAAAATGAAATAATTAACGGGAAAATATTCCCTAAAGATTTAAAGAAAAGTTAACAAGTTAAAGGCCGAATCGCAAGTGGAAGTAACAAAGCAAAGAAAAAATTACCGCAATAACGCCAGACCTGCGACAGCCCTGGGTGCCCTTCATGTTTGAAAATCCAAATAGAAAAAAAATAAAAAGAGGTGACTTACCCATCAGTTGCATGAATGTTGAAAAACTTCAATAATACATATACATCACAATTCAGCATAACTCTTTTATTTATTTTCCTCGGCAGCTTTGTTTGTACAACTCCTTTTACATACTAAATTCGATTCTAACGAGAGATCTCTCTAATCAAATTATTGAATTAACCATTAGACATCAATTTTAAACATTTGGCACATTCTTGATATTGGAGACAAAAACAAAAAAAAGGCATAATGTCAAATCTTGAGGAGCATTTTTAATTGAAGAATATTCCTAATATATTGAGTTCTGAATTGTGGGTGTCCTGGAAAGTTAATAGGGAGAAAAAAACACGATCTCTAGAGAACGGAGCTGGAGGGATTGGCGGCGCAACCCGACGAAAATGCTAATCAAAAAGAAACACGTTCTGCAGGACAAGGTGACTTGAAATTTAAGTCTGTTGTAGAAACTGGAACTAATTAGAGTGAATCACGATAATGGGATTTCTGGATGCTGGACAAGACGCACTACAAAACGACCCTCATAATTCTCGGCGGCGGAAATTCTGGATGCTGGACGAGATGCGCAAAAAAAAACGATCCTCATGATTCTCGGTGGCGGAAATTCTGGATGCTGGACGAGATGCGCTAAAAAACGATCCTCATGATTCTCAGTGGCGGAAATTCTGGATGCTGGACGAGATGCACTACAAAACGATTCTCATGATTCTCGGTGGCGGAAATTCTGGATGCTGGATGAGATGCGCAAAAAAAAACGATCCTCATAGCGCGATGGACGTGTAAGGTGGTGACGAACGTTCATTTTGATGAGCCGCTCGCAAGGGAAAAAAAAAGGGGCGCTGCTTTAGGACATGACAAAACGGGAAAGCCTTCGCGGCAAAGTCATCTTATTCTAGCATGGAGCAGCCGGCCGGTAAGGAAAATAAGAGGATGCTATGGTCTTTGGGATCTTAAACTCCATGATACTTTCTCGGTGCGGGGGCCCTCATCGCCCTGTCGTTATCAGCTCGTATGAGTATTTCCGTCGTCGTCCATCTTGGAGAATCGATCTCCCGATCTTCTTCGAGGCAATCTTACGTGTCCAAGAGAGCAGCGCACGGGGGAATCTGACTGGAAATTCGCGCGCTCTCACACCAGACTCCTGCGTCTGACCTTGAGCCAGCCAATCACAGAAAGCGTGGGAGGGAAGTCAATGACCTGAAGAGAGGGAGCAGGAATCTTTCGAAACACTTTGGCCAATAGCGCGTAGCGTGGGTCAAATTTTGCCCTCAAAGAACAACCCAGCTGGGGGAGGGAAGGATGAAATGAATTTCGGGGAGCTTCGTTCAACATGGCGAAATATGGCGGAATACAAAAAAACCGAGATTTTGAAAAAAGGGAATTGAGAAGATCGCGATTCGAAAACGCGTTAATTTAACCGAAAATGCTCAAATTATGCGTCGAAATGCGTGGAAGATTAAGGGCAGTAAAAAGATTAAAAAGGGAAGGTGTTCCGAATTGAATTTAAAAAGTTGTAGAAATAAAACGCGGGAGATTATCGTTAAGCGATCGTAAATGATAGGTTGCAAAATTTTTGAAGAACTGAAAAAACCTAACGATGTGATACAATATCACAATAATAATCATGAGTTTTAGATAAATACCTGTGCAAAAGAAGCCATTGATGATGTTTCAGAAAAAGAATTAGCTGGACTGGAAGCATTTCCATTATTGTTTTCAAAATATGCATTCATAACATTCTCATCTGAAAAATTAAATACAATTTAAATAGAATAAGAAAAGGTAAACATTAACCAGTATAGATTAAAGTTCATTTACACATGATGAGAAATAATTAAAATAATGTTAAATCCAATAGGATGTGCAGCCAACACTAGCAGATTTGCAAATAAATATTCAGTGTGTCACAAAATAAAACTAAGATTATGTGATTCTTAAAGTGAACATCGTAAGATAGTCATTTTGTCCAGAAGTATTTCAAGGCTAAGTAACCAGTTCCGACTTTGTTTTAAACATGCTCTACTAGACCAAGATTTTCGACTTGGCAGGCTAACTAAGGACATATCATCTAACCCTTTGAGATATTGCAGCGAGTCACCTGGTGGCAAAATCAAGAAATTGTCAAACAATGTTTTGCAGCAGGTGATTTGCCGAGCCAGAAGATCTTGTTCCAGATTCATAACAATCATAATGGAATGATGCTGCTCAGTAACAAATAGTAACCATTTTGCCTCTATACACATATATGGTGGTATGGCTTCAGTACTCAAGAAAAGCAAGATTGATCACCGAAAAATCTTTCTCCCAGGCACTGTTCAGCTTTTTAGTATCCCCCTCCCCCTTACGCCAACTCAGATAACATTATCAATGTTGAGGAGACAATGACAACTGTCTGGGAAAATTAAGCTATTGAACTTTCTTTTCTTCCTGTTACATGGCTTATAATGTTTAGAAAAACATACTTTTTCTTTAGCTTCATTAACATTTATAAACAAAAATGGAAATAGACTTACCAACATTTTGATTTGCTGAGATATCAGATTTTGGAGGCGACAGTGACTGAAAGTCATTTGGATCATAAACTGGAAATTGATCAGTACTCTTTAAGTTATATGTAGCCTTCGGATCTGAAAACAAGAGTTTTGAAGAAAAAAGTTTGAAGAAGTGTTTCAAAAATACATCACAAATGCACAAAACAAAATATAATTTAACAATGTATATAAAAGTTTAAGTTTTTAGAAAAATATTAAAATTAAAAAATGAAATGAAACACTTTTAGTTGTTGTCATGGCATTCAGTATTATCAAATCACTAGATGTTAATTATCTTAATCATCTAATTGTATTCTCAACCATTTATTGTTCTGTTAACATTATTGCTTAATGTGATAATATGGATTTCACTGAATATAAAAATCAACATTATGTCCATATTAGAAAGTGTGTAACTTCCATTAAGAATGCATTTAAAGTCAACAAAAAATGAGTTTTTTATATTAAACTGGGTTTTTGCAAATTCCTTTTCTGGTCGCATCTAGACATGTTTACAATTGATTTAAACATTAGCTAAAATTAATAATGTTAAAATAAAAATTTATGTTGCTCTTTATTCATTTTGCAAATTAAACACTTTAATTCATGTATTTATTTTCAATTTTTTTATTTAATACTTGGGTAAAAATTATTCTAAAGAAATGCTGAAACGAAATGATTCCGACGACGACTATTTAAATAAAACATAGATTTATTTTGCTATTTGAAGTGGGAATGTGGCCCTTACAAAAACTATGCTTCAACCATCAACAACTACGAAAATCTACAACCCAAGTGCCGTCCGAAAAGATATAAATACAGTTAAGAGCCGACAGCAATTTGCATAGGAACAAATAACAGCGCCATCATGCGCTCATGTCAAAATTACGACTATGGAGATTTTCCACAAATGCTAAGATTTTAAATAATTATTTTGATTGAGAAAAATACGAATGAAAACTGAATTTGATTGAAAACAACTGACTAAGGTTAGTATTTGCTTTAATATTAATTTGTTATGTTCTCAACCAAACAGTTGTATTTACAATTTAGGTGATAATGCTTCTTTGATTAAACTAAAATAAATTCTTAGAATGTCTGCATATGAATAAGTATCATCTCAGAATGCATTAATTTCACATCCATTATTGATTTAACAAATAATGTAAGTCATCGTAAAATTTTTGCTATATGTTCCAGGGTTAGAAAGAAGTACGTTTCATCAATTCCTTGTTTTTAAATACCAACGTAATGCGAAGAATTCTGCTACCAGAGCTTATTGACTGACTGATGTAAATTGCTGTTGAAGTGAGTTGCATTGTTCAGTTAAAAGAATTCATGTACAACATCAATTAATTTGTGGAAAATATAATTACAAACAAAAAAATAATTCAAAATCATTCAGTTTTTTTTGTTAAAAACATTGGATGGGGGGAGCATTGCGTTCCGCGACCCAATATTTTTCTTTCTTTGAAAAAAACATTGGGTGAGAGGTGAAGACTGTTTGATTTTACACATGCTAACTTTTTTTTTTTTTATCTCCAGTAATGTTACATTTCCAATACTATGAATTAAATAAATAGGACTTTTGACATTGGAGCAGTATAAAAATGAGATTCACTTTTACTACTTGCTGTTCACAGAATTAAGACCATAGCCGTAGTAAGAAAAAAAGTTTATACATCAATTTTTGAACTGTAAAAGTAAAAAATTTAAATTGTTTAGCAGATAAATTAGATTACATTTTCCAAGTTTTTTATTTTCTTCTTGTTCAATGAATTTTTCTCTGCGTCTTTCATCAGAAGCTTTTTTACTGCGAAGATGTTTTCTTTTATTGATTTCAGCTGCAAAAACAATCAAACAAAAGTAAATTTAAGAACCAACGTTTGAACTCATTTCATTTTATCAAATATTTGGCACAAAAAGATGAATGCTGATAAGATTAAGTGACATTTATAGCTTACTTTTAAACTGTAGAATAACTGGCTTAGACAGCAGGTGAAAAAAGTTTAACTCTACAACTTGAAATTCACACGTCAAAGGCAAATGATGAAGATAGCGAAGCCTTTTTCTTAAAACCTAAAAAAAAGTTTTGAATACAAGAAACATAAACATAAAACAATGAAATACTTACAATCAAAGATAAAACGTTATAATAAAATGAGATATAGGGGAATGTGAGGCAAAGTGAAACGGTAAAATATTTTCCCAGTTAGCATCACCACCTAACTAACAATATTTTAACTAAGTTTCTAGACATAGAGTTGATTCCTGTCAAAAATAAACAGTTCCAAAGATCAATGAAAGAAATTATTCAGGTCATTTTCAATATTTGATACCTTTATTTTAATATTCATAATTTTTCAAAAATATTTCTTGTTATGACAAAAAAATAAAATTTTTGTAATTATCATTTTACTAGCAATGGGGATCTACTGGTGACCAGTGCAGTTCTTATTTATTTTATATTAGGCATGTTTTGATTTTAAATGTTCAATACAATTTGTCAAGTGCAGGCAAGGCAAAGCAGATGGGGCAAAGAGAAATATTCCATTTCGTTTGTTTATGCATTCACTTACTAAATCACGTACCTATTTCATCATTTACTATCTCTTAAGCCGGTCCATTGGGGGTTCGCTATAGTGGGGCAGTTTTTTTGATATTGGCTTCTGGTTGGCATAAGTTGTACATTTCAAACACACTCTACTCTTTTCCAGCTTTTAGAGCATCAAAAAAGACACTGCTCAAATAGTACAGAGTGGACAAGAGCTGTCAAGAAATTACACGGCATGGAGAGTAATTAGACTATTATTTTTTGACCATTTAATGTCAGCTTAGAAGTTGTTAAAGAAGTATCAACACAGCTCTGTAGTGTCAAAAAACTACAAATATAATTTATTTCAAAATTTCAAAAAGGAAGTCATAACTACTGCTAGAACTTTTTTTAGAATCACAATTTAGTCCTTCAAAATTTCGTTTATAAAGCATCACATTTTACATTAGGCTTTTGAAAGTTCATTATCTAAATCTTTGTTATCAATAACTTTTATTTAGCATTCTGAAAGATTAACTACTCTGATTTAATTTCTAATCCTTTATCTGGACTAATTACCAATCCAGCTTCTTTTCAGATATAAAGCAATTCTAGGAGATAGTAAAAATTTTAAATGAAGTGCTGAATTTGTCAAATTTAAATCATATTTAAGGGCAATCAAGATTGAGATAAAACCTTTGAAATAAACAAAAAAGAATCTTTTGAGAAATGATAAAAAGATATTTACTAATGATTACGTGAAGATAAAACACTTACCTCAGTCATAGATACTCTTTCAATTTCTACAATTTTTGCTTTTATGATTGGTGGAGCAAATTCTAAGGATCCATATTCTTTCAGAAGCATACGTACATTAATATTGTGCAGGTAAAGGTGCTGTCCATCTTCAGCTAGAAATAAAATGCATTAGTATAATTGACACAGTATGCAATCACCAATAAATTCAACCCATGTAAATATTTAAAATATAAGGAAAAATCCATTTAACAAAATAGCCAAATACTCAGCATAAACTTGAAAAAAATAAATAAAATAAACAACAACTTTTTTGATCTGGACTAACTGGGATCAAATCAATCCAGGCAATAAGCAGAACAAACTCTTAAATAAGCAGATATACCTTATATACAACAAAAAACAATGCCAACTGAAGATAGCAATCAGTAAAATTAGTCCGCATTAAGAATGTCTCTTTGTGTTCTGTAGTATATATAAGTCAGGGGTGCAAGTGACCAAATGTGGTTTGGGAGCATCTTCGGGAGCAGGGAAAATACCATTTGGGAGCGGCAGAATTGTGTTTAGGAGCAGGCTCGAATAAGATACGTGACTTTGATAAACACATATTTATAGTAATTTAAATTTGTACCTTAATGCAAGAACAACCAATGTCAAAAATTTGATGTTTATAGTTTTCTATCGTAATGTGGACAGAAAATTATCCTCTGTCATATACAACAACAACCAATGTTTTAAAACAAACTACCTTAGCAGTGGAGCGAAACTAAGACACCAAATCTAACACATTCCTATGGAGACTCAAATCTTTGAACCTGAATATCTCAATTCAACCAATTTTGACGTTGGTTGTTTTTGCATTAAGGTACAGGAATATATTTGCATTTTAACTAAGCACTCATTATCTATCATTAAATTTTAGTTATAGTTTAAAAATACTAGATGTGATTTCAATAACTGAACAGTAAAATGTTTCACACTATTTAACTCAAATTTCAGAGACAAGTATATAGAAATTGGAACATTTATTTAAAGTCAAATTGAAACGATAAACTCGTCCACTTTTTTACAATTACATTTATACTACCAATCCTTTTTCATTTTTTAGAAAAGAATTCTATCTATGAATAACCTAAGAGCAGTTCGTGGTGGTCAAATATGAAATGAAAACGTTTGGTTTAAAGCTTCCACGACAATATGAAAAATTTAGACATTTTTTGATTTTTTAGTTGCATAATTATCAATAACATTTGGATTTTCTTTTGTTAAAAATGCGCTTTAACTTAAAATTGAGGAACTACCTTTGTGCTTGAAAAGTAAACTAAAGTTTCTTTATGTTTTATCGTGCAAAATTAGATTTTGTGTCCTAAAAATTGAAAAACCGTAATTTAAAAGTTTAACTTAGTTTCTTTTTGTTCTACTGTTCTTTCTCTTTCTCATAACTTCTCTGCATCTTCTAACATCCATTCTGCAACTCGATTTCAGACAAGATATTGTTCTAGTCGGTGGTTTCTAAATTTAATAAAGAATCTGATGACTCTTGATTGGATTAAGCTTCTTGTGTAACTATCGTACACTGCTTCACATTTAATTAGTTCTGCTGGTTACAAAACTTAAAGACGTTAGAACTTCTAAACAGTAGATAATTATGTGCTGCCATAAAGTATCTCTGAATTTTGTACAACACATCAAAATTTTATCTTTCCTTTAATGACCAAATGGGAGCACTGCTGCTAGTAGCATGGGAAATTTTATTTTAGGCTTTTAAAATTATAATTTTACAAATTCAACTTTTCAAAATACTGCCTTTCAGTACAAAGCCATAATTAAACATAATGTGCTTGATTGTTTTGTTTTCCAAAAAAGGAAGCAATGGATAACCTAATGCTTATTGAAATCAAGCTTACAAAAATTAATAGGTATATAAATAGAAAATAAATTATCTGTTATCAAAATATAAGCTAAAATAAGCTAATGGTATCTGTTTGTCAAAAAACCGGTTAATTGTCAAAAATATTAAAATGTTTGCAAGATGCATTTGGATTGAAATCTTCAACATAGGAAGCTTCGTCTGCGACGTAAATGCTAGATGTTGACATGCTTCTAAAAATAAATTACTTTTTTCTCAAAATAAAACATAAAATAAGTTAAGCTGAGGTAACATATGTCAAAATAATTTTGGATTGTGAAAAATATCAAAATTTTTGCAAGATGCAAAAGGATTGAAATTTCAGATAAGGAGAATATTTTTCGCGACGCACGTGTTCAGAATATCGCCAGAGCAACCGTTATAACGTACGGTTAACAAAAGCTGAAGTTATGCCACTATTTCGCGATATTCGATAGAAAAACGGCTGTTTTGGCGGAATTTCGATCAAAAAGTGCGTTTGGGAGCAGGATGGCGCAAGATTCTTTATTTGGCGCAGCGTGGAGCAATTTGCGCAGCACTTGCATCACTGATAAGTTTATAAAGATGGATGGGTTGGTGGTAGTGGTGGTGGTGTGTGTGGAAGGGTGCGGGGGGGGGGATAAAATATTGTTTAATAAAATATTGTTTTAAATGATTTTTTTATCACTTTATAAATATTGACGTTTACAGCAACACTGCAAATATAATAGATCTTGCTTATGCTAAAGACTATTCAATAATTTAGGGATTATTTACATCTCTATTATGTTTTATCTTAATCCACTGAAATATTGAAGGAAATTATGACATGAAAAAAGGCAAAAAGCAAAACATCTGAATACCAATATTTGAACATAATCTGTTCAGTCAATGAACTTGGGTACAATTTAGTGCTGGTTGATTTCCAATGCTACTTATGCAAAGGGTGTAACATAGTTGAATATTTTTTTTTAGGTAAGTGTGATGTGACAGCTATAATCCATGATGTTATACAAGGAAATAAACACAAGTTGGTTTATGTATACATATCAAAAAAGTGGTTTTAATTAGTTTTGGGTTAACTGATATTTTTAACTTCAACTTTTTCAGTATGAAGGCTTTAGACAAGGGCTGTCTGGATTACAGATTACCAGTATCAAAAAATATGTTAACATACCGATAGTGACCAGTTTCTACTGTGACTTCCTTACATATAGTCAAAGTTTACAAAGTAAAAAAAAAATCTCCTTCAATAAACAACTTTAACGATAAGGAGGAAAGTTAATGATGCTTTAAATATTTTTTCAAACAATCTTACCTTGGTAAAAAAAGCAATTTCCTTTTTTATCAGAGTCACTCAATGGGTCTGCATTTTGATTTGTATTTAGAGGAATTTCGTTTGAAATTTCAGAGTTTTCTGCCATATCTGCAGAAAATAATTACATTACTAACTGACAAAGTTTGAAAAGCAAATTAAATTATTAAGCATGCTGCAAAATTTAATCAGGAAAATTAGTAACTTAGAAAAACTTCAGAGCTTTGAAAAGCAACACTATCAGTTTTATGCTCTGCATAAACACAAAAAACTTTCACATTTTAAATTCTTTACATTAACATTTTTTGTTGACTTAAATGGGTTATTAAAACTTAATTGCACAAAACTAAAATAAGTAAAGCCAGTGCACATAAATACAAATGTTATTTTTCAAATTGGTCAAAAATGAAATATCTCTAACCTATATTGCATAATATAGTAAAGAATAAGAGCTGTAATAAAACATATTTCAGAAGAATAATAGAGCTCTTGCATTTGTCTCATTCTCGTGCCTAACTCTCCCTGGATACTACAAGAGCTTAAGCAATCAATAGCTAGACTCTAGCTTTGTTTATTTCCAGTAAAATGCTCACAAGGTTACATTAATATTGTTTTTTTTCTGCTTTAGTTTGCTTTTGTTACTGCTGCATTTAGTCATTAAAGATTTAATACTGAAGCAAAACCATATATTTTAGAAATGAAGGAAAACATATCCATTTCGTGCCTCAATATATTATTTTGAAATTGAAGTTTTTCTAATTAGATATTTCATTCCATTTTACTCCAAAGTCTCCTTCCTATACCTATCACTACACAAGGTTTAACTGGTTGGATGGGGCCCTGAAGAGCGTCCTCCCTGACCGATTGATTCACTTGCAGGATTTCGCAACCACAATACATCTGTAACGTAGATCACCACCATTAGTTAACACTGGATCTTTGACCCCGATACACTCTGGTTCAGTCTGACGTCTTATACTGATATTATTTGAATCAGAATTAAAATCCAAAATATGTTTGCATTATAAAACGTATTAATAAGCATCAATGGAAACATTACTATGTTTAACAATTAGGTAAGATTATATATTATCTAAGTAGCATTGACATTGGTTTCAAAGGGAAAATTTTAACATAGACAAAAAAATTTTTTAAATGATCCTTGAAAATCTTTTTTGTGCTTTTGAACAGATTTTAAATTTTGAAGCTGTCCCTCTTTTACATCAAGGATTTTGACTGCAGTAAGAACCACTTATTACCAACCATTTGCAAACAAATATGTCTACTAATAAGAAATTATGATAAAATTCAGGTTTTAAAAATATGAGAAGATTTATAAATTAAAGGTACATTTACACGTTTTCATACAGATCGTTAGTTGAATTGCAACATAAAAATTCTAGAAAAACTAAATCTTACCTATTTGGAATATTTCATCATGAGAATCAGTTGAACTTAAAGATTCAAGATGCTTGCGAAAAACAACATTCTGTTGAAACAAGTAATTAAGATAACAGTTAATAAAATAATTTAAATAAGAAATAAATTTTTAAAAAGAAATAAAATACACAATTTAATTACAAACTGCATTATAAAGTATGATAACGCTCGCTGTTAGGAAATTATAACAATTCACATAGTATTACTTTTCTTTTTGGCAACCACATTAAGGTACTGACAATCAAACCACCTTATTTTATGAATTAAATTGAAACATATTTGCAATTGTGTCATAACATTTTGAAAAATAGATAATTAAATATAAATCATTATTTCAGACAGCTTCATTTTAGTCATAGTCTAGTACAAAATTTGGATAATTTCAGCTACATAGCACGAAGATTTTACTACTTTTGATGTATTAATGACATGAATATTTCAAGATTAATGGCTAGTAGCCCCCCCTCCCCCCATATATATATATATATATTTCAAAATTAGACTTTTTTTGTAATCTTGCATTCAAAACTAATTTTTGTGAAGAAGACATTAGAAAATAACATACATTTAAATTAGTTACTTCATCAACATGTTTTTCAGTTTCACAGCTATTGAAAGTCTGCCCATCCAAGTTGTTTTCTCTTTCTTCAAGCAGCTATTAAAATGAAAAGTTTGAGGGAAATGAATAAGATCACGTTTTTCCAACTGAAACTCCTTAATATTTTTAATTTTGTTATACATATGATACATGCTTAAAATTAAACACTTGAATAAAAAATACCTGAACTGAGCAGGATATATGAAACTTTATTGAAATAATGGCATTCACTTCTCTTTTCACTGCTGAGCTAACAAACACTTTAAAAGAGGGTAGAAAAAATTTAGAACTGTGACTTGATAAATCTGATATCATCATTTGCCCAGAGTTTTACCAGCTCCTTAAATTCTTGTAGCTTGAATATAAAATTGTGAGGTTTTGTGACAAAAATTAAAGCTAGTCTACAATATTTTTTTTTTACAACCTGCACTTTGTAACTATTGATTTTTACATTTAATATACTAGTTATTTAGTTTACCAAAAGGAAAAAAAAAGAAAAATAAAGAGCAGTTATACAACAATTACAGGAAATAGTTTCCTAAAAATACTAATATTAGGAACATGAACTGGTATACTGCTCTGGGAATGCCAAAAAAAAAAAAAAAAAAAAAGGCAGTCTTTAAAAATTTATCATTTTTGTTGCATATCTTACTTCAGCTTTACCGTACGAACATGCTTTTTTTGGTTTGTGCTAAAAACAAAGCATTTTTTTTTTAAATTTAACTAATGGCCTGCTTTTAAATGTCAATATTTTATTGCTGTTTATGGGAAATCATAAAGTCTTTCTTTAACTCCCAACACTCATTTTTTTTAATATTGCCATTAATATGCCCAAGGCAATATAGTTGTTAGTTGCTGTGTTTTATATTTTGCTTGCTTGAAAATGAATACAGGAACATGAAAACAAGTATCAAAGTTCTTTAAAACTATTTTCAGACCTTTAATGCAGATTCAATGAAGCAGGCTTCTGGAGCATCCTTTTCATTTTCATAGGCCTCTTTTAATTCTGCATATTCTCTGTTTATGATAGCTTTAATATCTTCTCTGTTAGCCAAAAGCAGCTTTTGGTATCTTGTAAGCAAGTCATCTAATACATCAAGGGGGAAAACAGTCAGCAAAGATTGTTTCATAAAACAGTTCACACATTTGGATTTGCCTGACCGGCAACAATGAAATTGTGGAGACCTAGGGGAATTATTGTACCAATCTAATTCAAAATTTTGATTTACAGTATTTGGTTAAATAAAGTTAAAAGGAGAAAATTATCAGTAAGGAAGGAAAAAAAAAGAATTTTAAAGTAAAAATTAGTAAAAAGTATGGAAAGTTTTTTGTAAATAAAGTTGGCTATTTTTGCCGCCTTGGCAAAAAGGTATCTTTTCTGGGACGGTTTTTCCCACCATTCAGCGAAAACATGCTAACCCTAAGTGAAATACACTCATTTTTTGAAGATTTTTTAAAAATCTTTTCAACTATGCCCTACTTCTATAAAATGAATTCATAACATATTTCAGACAGTTATTAAAAATATTTTTGGAAATAACACACATAAAATTATATTACTAGATTAGTACATTTGTAAACTTTCTGAAAAACATTGTGAAATACACCTTTTTTGTAACTTTTTTAACATTTTAGAGCTACACAGTAATTTTCACATTAGCTGAGACTTGATGTACTGTTTTAAGACTTAAATAAGAAATGTCCCTAGAGAATTATTCCAATGAGTTTTTTCTTTTGAGACATCCTAATATTCATAGACACATTTAGATACATACCATCCTTAATATTGCAAATAAAATGCTTTGGACTCTCATAAGTTACACGAAGAGGCAGCAAAGAATCCTTAGCTCGTTTCATCAAGTACATCACTATTTCATCTCCAATTGCAAAAGGTTTTCTGAGTGTAACTGAAACACTGAAAAGGTAAAGCTTTATTAAAATATTGTGTCAATAATTGAATTAAAAAATATATGTGCTTGAAACAGCAATGAATACATAATTATGACAAAATTACATGAATAAAATAAAACATGCAATTTACAATGAAAAAATAGAAATAATTTAAAAGTCAATATATTAAGGAACATTAACTCAAATACAAGATACAGAATAAAAGGAGGAAGAAGTTGATAAGATAAAAAAGATGGAGTATGGGAAAAAAAACTTACCTCTTTAATTCATTTTTGTGAACGGCTTCAAAACATATGGGGCATTTCTGCCATGTTCGATCAGTTAAAGACAAATAGTGAAGAATGCAAGGCCAGCAATAAATATGACCACATTTAGTAATCTTGGCAGCAACTGGGATATACAAACATATTGGGCATAATGGCACTTCATGGCTAGGCAAACGCTAGAAGACAATTTGACCACAATAAATAAAATCTCTCAAATTATACAAAAAACAAAACGAAGTACTAAATGCTCATACAATGGCATTCTTTACTCTTTTTGACACTAAATAACAAGGATGGTTCATCAAACCCCTTCATTCTATGTGCAAAAATACCAATTTAGCATCAGACTCAGTTTTGATGTCTACTGAGAGTTTTGCCTTCTCTCCCAACCCCCCCCCCCCAAAAAAAAAGCCATATTTTTATATTTTTAGCAAAGTGAAAAAGTTTGTAAACGTAAACATGTCTTGTTGCATATGATTCAGCATAATATTTAAACAGCGCACCTCATAATTTTGAGAAGAAATCTTTATTTTGACAAAAGCTTAAAAGTTAATACTCAACCTTCTAAATCCAGTTGCGAAAATTTTATGTGAAATCAGAATAAACTTTAATTTGCCATTGTATTATCTATGGGTTAAAAGCCCCGCAAATTATGTGCAGATTTTTTTTCTCTACAAGCTAATTTAAGAATTTGCTGATAATAAGAATGAAATTACGGTATTTAAATCAATATTTTCCAAACTTTCTAATTTCATATAAATCATTGATAGAATACAGCATTTAATAAATAGAACATGGTATTTTTAAGCTGCGCATGCTGTGCACTACTCAAATTTAACTTTGGAATATTTTGTATTTTTCAAGAATTTTAGTTTCCTCTCCTTCATGCACTTTACTTCATTCAGTAAACTATAACTCGTAGGCTACCTCTAAATTTGCCAGAATAAATTATTAGAAAATAAAAATTATGGAACAAATCTGACTTACCCCCCTCTTGGCGACTTTTTTCTTTTGGCGCCAAAAGAGCATCGCCAAGCCCTCGATGTACGGCAAAAAACATCGTACAACGTTCTTAGCGATGCGCTTTTGACGCCAACTTGAAAAATTCAGATTAACATAATACATAAATTCAAATTTCAGATTAACATATAAATATTAACACAATACACCATTAAAAAGTATTTTTTAGTTCACTTACCTTTTTTTGTTTTCAACTTCCGCGCGATTATAATAAGTGGTGCAGGTATGTTTTGCTCTTAGGAAAATAATTCAATTTTTTTTTATTTAGGATTTTTATTTTTTATTTCAAAATCTTGCCAATTAATACCCCTGACTATATCGATAAATTTATTAAACATATCCTCATTTCGTATTTCACAATTTTTTTTAAATAAATAATAAGCTGGATAACATTTAAACCCCCCTAAACGATTGTACGTTGGTAATGTGCTTTTAACGTGTCTCCATGCCGATTCTATTGTGTTTGTGTGGCAGCCTGTATCTGGATCCACAAAATTAAGTTTATGATTTACAGAAAAATGCTTAAAACCCTCCGCCCCTAACCTGTCATATGCTTTCCATTTATCAGAATGTACAGTTGTACCCGGCACAATCCACTGCTCTATTATCGGAATCAATGTCTCCCTCGTCCTATCACCAACAGCTACTAAAAACATTTTACCAGAACCCCTTTTGATTCCCCCAAAAACCCATTGCCCTTCAACTGCGTGCCCTCTATTATATTTGCGTTTTCCGAATTTCGATTCGTCGATTTCAACAATTTTATCACCCCCCCCCCCCACTATTTTTTCAGAATGTAACTCTATGTAATTTACTATCTCTTCATTAATGTAATTTCGTCAATCCGTTGAAGTTTGTGAGGCAAAAAAATACTGTTTTTCAATGTCCGCTGTTTTAGTTCCTATAGTGATTTCATATGTTAAAAAAAATATTTCTTCAAGTTTTAATTTACTTAGTGTAAACCATGAGCCCCATCTAATGCTTGTTTCTTTCCCACAAACTTTCCCATCTACTACTTTTCGACATACAAAAAAATAGCCGTCTGAAGTATTCTTTTTGTTTTTTATTTTCATTAAAGAATTACATCGGGTACAAAATATCTCACTTTTTAATAATCCTACTTCCCTCAAAAATTCAAAAAAAATATCTTTATTTTCAATTAATTTAAATATAAAAAACCTATTTGCTACCCCCCTACGTCCAAAAGTTGAACGACCCCCCGAAAAAGAAAATGACGATTCATAAAAAAATTTAACTTGATACTTTTCAACTACACTATAAACAGAACTCATTTTGGTTACCTTTTATATTAAATAGAAAATTAATTTCACTAAAAACAAGAACACTCTAAAACAGCGGTGGCCAACCCGTGGCACGCGTGCCACAATGTGGCACGGCAGAGAAGGAACAGTGGCACGCGAAGACTTTTTGAAAAAATTCCAAAATTGAGGGAAAAGTGTCGATCTCAAAAATATTGATAAAAGCTGAAACCCTTAAACGGATAAATATAACGATATTCTGACGATTAAGTGTCAGGAGGCTGGCTTACAAACTGTCTGAACTGCAATATTGCAAAGTACTTAGCGTTAGCTTCGGACATCCAACGAAAGCTGTAACACTACAGACAATGCTTTAGAAAGCATATTTGTTCTTAACACAAATGAAACTTTCGATATTGCAGAATGGATTCTTGTTCTGCAATAGTTTTAGCTACGGGTGATGAAATTTCAAAAAAAAGTTGACTCTGCAACTAAACTTAAAAAAAACAGATTGGACAGAATTCGGTATGTTTGCACAAATGAAGACCCTAAAATTGTTTTTCTTACATTACTTGAAATTTATTTGTTGGAAACGCTTCAAAAGTGTCATTAAATTATCTATCAATTATCTACAAACTCTTTGCCAAGGAATGAGACTCTTCCTGTGTTGGTGACCCTGTAGAGTTCACTGTATTAACAAACTACTAATTAGAGCTCTGAATGTTTTGCGTACATTTCATAGGTGAAAGAGAAGAGTATGACAAGGTACTTCTTTATTGAAATATGCGATAGCTATCCAAAGGAAAAATAGTCATAAGATTTCAGAATTTTAGGGAGTTTGTTTTTTAAAATTTCTGGAAGGAAAGCAATGAGGACTTGCTACTTAGGAATGAAGAATAGCAATTGAGTTTAGCTATTTTATCTCTTATAATCCGTCGTTTAAGTAATTCAAATTTAAGACTGTACAGAAAAAAAGTTTCCTAAACCAGTATAGACCATTTACATTTTTTTATAATGAAACTTCAGTTTCTTTCTCTCTAGTTTGGAAAAAAAAAGAATAAAACAATTAAAATTAATCCTAAAAGTAGCAACCCAAATTTAATAATTTTCCAATGATATATGGAGAAAATTTTACACCTATTTTAAGTATTCATTCAGTGTTAGTCTTCATGATTTTCAAGATGATAAAGAAAAATGCTGAACCTTTCAAATTCTTTGTCTATTTCTCTGCAATACACTGTGGACTTTTTGGTTTTGGACCTTCCATCCGACATTCCTACTTGTTATTTGCAAACTTTAGCCGCCTGCGCTGTCATAGATTTGATTCAAAATAACATTGCTAAACAAATATTTTTGGCGATGAATGCGTAAAAATCTAAATACCGTTAAACATTTTGATAGCACTTAAAATAGTTCAACTTCTTAGGATTGTCAAGAACTAACACTGAAATTAAAGGCTTGGTAAAAAAGATACAAACTGATAAACCACATTGAGTACAGACTGCTTAATTATTAGAACAGAATGTTTCATGTTATTTGTTTCTATTTTAAGCACAACCCAACTGACAGAACATATAAAGGGTTTAACGATAACTCTTAAGTTCGGACTTCTTTTATCTTTATATCATTTTAATTTCAATTACTCAGATTTACGAGAAAAAACATTATTTGGAGAAGAACTATATAGTCAACAAAAAACATATTTTTAACTTTTTAAAAATGTTCAGTTTGTTGGAAAAGACAATGCGGCACGCTGAGCTTTTTCTCTCCAGATAGTGGCACTCTTCCTAAAAAGGTTGGCCACCCCTGCTCTAAAATAAAGTTTGATTTGAAACTTTATCTTAGAGTGTTCAAGTTTTTATTAAGTTAAAATCTTCCTAAGAGCAGAACATATCTGCACCTTGATTCACCGCGGACGGACACCTGCGAAAGACTAACTTTAAATTGCTTTTCCTTGCTATATGGTTGCCACTTCACAATATCACAGCGCATGGCAAATGTTGATAAATGATAACGTCATGGTTGGATCAGGGCTATTGTACGTGAACATTTATCGCAACTGTTGGCGAATGTTTTTCGTAAACATTTTTCGCCACTATTGGCGAATGTTTTTCAAATATCGCTAAGGGTAAGTTAGAGGAGAGCCAAAATTATTCTCTTCCCACACACATTTTGAAACTTTTCTCTCTTGGGCAGATTGACAGTATAAATAATAGTGATAGTAATTTTAGCAAAACTGCTCAAATAGCAAGTCTCAACTGATGACAGATTCTTGTGTTTGGTAACAGAAGTTGGGTGATTTATTGGTCAACACTCGACATCGAAAAGAGCTAAGCCAAAAAATAACCATTTACTACGGTTGGCTACATTCAAAAGTGTCAAAAAATGAAATGAATTACAATTAACTATCCATTGCAGATCATCATTTTCAGAGATAAGAGTGAGCATTCCAATATCCTTCCCTTATTCCCAATAGACTTTCTAATCCCTTTGATTTGTAGTAGAAAGGAAGCACGTCCAGTACGTTCTTCCTTTTTTGAGACAAATCTTGCTAATAAGCACAAATCTTTTCTGTACTAAAAGGCAGTCAGATAAGGGGTGTTTGTTTTCTTCTACTTGGGCCAATATAACACTTACCTGCTGTCTTTCACTTACTGTAAAAATCTTAGAATCAATACAAAAGAAAGTGGGATGTTGTCAACTGAAATATTCTGATGGTATGCACATTTGGGGGACAGGAATTGCCGCTGCATTACCAGGAAACTCAAAAGAATAGGAAAAATCTTGGTTTTGTTCATTGACAAAATAAAGAAAAAACAGCTTTTCCGAGTTACACCATATGTTTTCATAAATGATTTCAAACTTAAAACAAGTTTTTTTTAAACAAAATGAGCTTTGATGTTTCCGGTGGCACGAGAAAAGAGCGATACATCCAAATGAGCGATATAACAAGGCGCTATACTGTATAGGATAGACTAAGTATAGAGTAAAACATTTCAGTTGATGTACCTCCCCCCCCCTCACACATTCTACAGCTTTGATCACACTAAAACAATTAATTTTCTGACAGAAAATCTCTAAAATTAATAAACATTAAAAAAATGTACATTTCTAAAATAATGAAATAAAAAGATACGTTACTAAGTAATGACACTTAAAATAAATCAAACTTACAATTTCTTCAATCAATGGCCATTCCACAAGTAAATCAGGATTTTTCTGATGCACCAAAAAGTTTCCATAATCTCGGGCAACAAACTGACAGCTTGAAACAAAGAAAGGCAATTTTAGACAAAAATACTTTAGTTTTTAAAATATAACAATGTTATCCTTCATTTAATCTCAAGATTTAAAATTTCCTAGGTTTTTTCCCTAGCTTAGAGCAAGCATTATTGAGAAAATAATTTCAAGACAAGAAAATGTATTAAAAGTATTGTTAAATTTAAAACTTACTTTGCTTGTAAGAACAGCTCCTTATTGTACTTAGGAAATTTAATTTTTCGGTTATATATTCCTCGTCTTCCATTTTGCACATCTCTGTTATCCATGGGTGCAAGAGTAAAATTTAAGAGATGATTCAAGTTCATTTTTTTACATCCTTGCTTGTTATGTGGTTCATCCAATACATCAACATCTATCTAAAATGTCAAAAATTTTAATCAGATTATCAAAAGGTTAATTTATATAAACTAAACACATGTAATCATTACACATTAAAGTAGCTAATAAATCTTGTAAATTACACAACATAGTAAAAAACAATTACCTTGAACATACTAATACTTAACATCAAGCACTTTTTGGCCAAGTCTTATTATTCTTACATTTAACCATTTTTTATGGCAGTTATTTTATCTGAACCAAAATTTTATGCGTTTGTTATTAGTACTTTGCAAAAAAGAAAAAAAAAAATTTCTGCCATCCTTTAAATTTTTTAACTTATATTTATGGAACAAATCTGACTTGTCCTCCTCCTGGCAACTTTTTTCTGTTGGCGCCAAAAGAGCGATGCCAAGAGCTCAATGTACGGCGACAAACAATGTACATCTTTCTTAGCGATGCGCTTTTGGCGCCAATTGGAAAAATTCAGATTAACACACATGATACATAAATAAATAAGAACACAATACACATTAAAAAGTAATTTTCAGTTCACTTACCTTTTTTGTTAACTGTTGTACTATATTAAGTGGTGCAGGTATGTTTTACTCCAGGGAAAAATATCCAGTATTTTATCCAAAAATCTTTATTTGTAAAATTGAAAAATAATATTTATTTCTGATTTCTTTTAATTTCTTAATCTTGAAAATCAATACCTTTCACTACATCGTTAAATTTATCAAATATATCCTCATTGACACTGTTGATGCTGCCAAGAAGAGCACATTCCCAGCTCAGAAAAGCTGTATGAATATGTATTATGTAATTGTTATTATTTCTGTGTGAGAAAACAATAATAATTACCTCACTCCTATATCTTTCATAAACAGCTCCAGTCTTATTTCTTGGTCTTTTATCAAATAATTCTCTGCTTTTTTGAGGATTGGGCTTCCTCCTGATTTCTGTGCGTGGTGATATGCTCTCTCTGAATCTTGGCAAACGTAAATATTTATTGGTAACATCTGCAAAAATCCAAATCAAAAGGTTAAGATGTTTTTAGAAAAAGTATTTAAAAGGCACAGGGAATTTTTGAAATATAGTCATCAAGTAATGCACATAAAGTATAAAACACATTAAATATTTTTTTACAAAAAAGAAAAAAGATTAGGTAGATCAATTTCTTCCAAAAGCCAAGCATAACAGAACTGTAATTAATGATAATAAAAGCATGAAAGGCGCATAAAACTCCTATCCTCCAGACTCAAAAAAAAAAAAAAAAAGTGCAGTGTTTCCAGGTAAAAACTCTTTTAACCAAATTTAAAGGGCATTTTCAACAAAAAATTATTGCAGAAATAAGGTTTTAAACATTTTTTTGTATGGAGAATGCACAGAACAAGTATTATTTGACAGCAACGATTTCTCTGATAAAAAAGCATTTTAATGCTTGGTATTAAAAATCATGCGAACAAACTGAGAAAATTCAAAGCATATTCAGGCCTCTATTAGTCTTTCAAGTTAAGGGGAAGTTTAATCTCATTTCGGAGTTCTCACCATTGTTAGGAGATTTTCCCTTAAATTCTTTGCATATTGAACCAAAATTCATTGATGCTTCGTATTTACAAAGGTGATTCACCAGAATTTGGATTTAAATTCATTGGTCAGCAAGTCAATTTTTGCAAAAGTTGCTTCTCTGTAAGATTAATATGAAAGCAGAGAAAACAACTTGTTTTTGCTATTAATTATATTCTTCATGTACATACAAAGTTGAAAATTTCTCCAGAATTTAAAAGGCTACTGATTCACTATTTAAAACTTATTTAACATTTTCAATAAATTCTTCTCCTTCGAGATACGTAAAAAACAATAGCAAAAGTTTCTTCTAGTGCTATTAGAGGGACCAGCTTGGAAATGTCTAACTAGTTATCTAGGTGGAAATGAAAAACTCACACATATAGAGTGCTCACACATATAAAATTATTATTGTTTGCAATACTTCTTTTCGGGAGCAAAATTTTGATCCTCGAAATTTCCTACCCCACATTTTTAAAAAAGAAAAAAAGGTTTCAAGGAAAACTTAAGCCTTGGGTGTAGATACAAAAAGATTAACTCAGTTAAAACAATAAGAGTCTCAAACTATTTCATTTAAGATTAAAAAATATTAAATGTATGAAAGGCTTCTCAGCATGTAAAATTTATTTTTTCAGTTATATTTTATTTTATATTTCAAGGAATATCAGAAAAATACATTTCAAACAGTTTCACGGTGGAATTGTAATTTCAAATTTTGGTTAAAAAGGATGAATGCAATGACCTTGTTTGTTTTTGGCTTGAGTTTCTGAATTTGACTTAGAAGCTGATGAACTTCGTTGATTTCCTTTCTCCATTCCGCCCACTTCTGTAAAATCTGTGTCCAGGTTTAATAATAATGAGATTAAAAGTGAAATTAACTCCTTTTGGAGCGAAGTAGCAACTTTCAGGATTCATGTTAACAATAGTTAATGAGCCATATTCACATTAAAATATTTCAATATCTGATTACGTTTCAGCCTTTAGAATAGAAATATTAAAAGATAATGAAAATATTATATAAAAATAAATCCAATATTTTAAAAGGTAATGTCTAAATAAGATAATATATCATAAAATTTCCCTTAGATTTAGTAAATAATAAATTTTAAATGCAAAATAGATATCACAAAGTCGCTTATCGCGACTATTCACGATTACAGCTTCCCTTTCCGTCGCAATATGGCGACAAAATGTTTTCTTTTTTCAAGAAACAAAAACACTGCTGCCAACTATGAAGATTATTTTAAAATTTACATAATCTTTCATTTCAAAGTATCTATTTTCATTTGAAAAACCCACATGGCTCGAAAAAAAAAGAAAGATTATCTTTCCTTGAATGCTAAGCAATATTTCATGTTTTAAAGAAAATTGTTTTTTATTATTGTGCCTTTTATAATATAATTCTCTATGGCAACACCATGTGAAATAAGCACATGTGTTTGTTGATATTGGAAAAAAAGAAACCGCTGTAGTGGCTTTTCGTTCTGTTTTAAACTAATTTTTTATTGAACATTTTGATTTTAATTTTCCCTTCCATGCCACTTATTTCCAAGACACATATACGTCTGTCTTTGGTGTAATTTCTGGACCATGGATTTCTCCCTCTTAATTTTGTGCTTCGTGATTTCTCTCATAACATACTTCATCATACACTACTTTGCTTATTCATCAGTTGAAGAAATAGATGTAATTTGCTTTGATTATTTCAACTTTTTTCACATGCATAAATTTTAAGTAAAAACACATCTTTTTTTTCTTTAGGTGGACGATGATGAGAAAGAATCTTTTTGCACTTCATGTGATATAATATATGGAACTCAGACTGGGAACTCAAAAGTATAGTTGCATCATTTTTTTGGTTCTTCTGCTTTCGCTTATTGTGACTGCTTTGTTCATGCTTGTGAACAAAAAGTTTTCTCCCTTTTTTCATACTTTTTTTCAAGCTACATGTTGCCTTAATTCTAAGTTTTAAAAGTTAGTAATGAGGGATTAAAGAATTGTTTCAAAATTTTGTTTGTTTTAGGATGTCAGATTGTTAGCCAGTAAATAAACCGAATTTCAAAAGTGGTTTGCTAAGTTTTTAAAGTCTTTTTTGAAGAGTAATTTACAACAAATTTTAATAAATTCTTTAATTTATGTAATACATTTATTTATTTTTTCATTGAAAATTTCTGGGAATTTTCTGCAGTATTTACCCATTAGCGGGGCAGGAGCAAAAATCGTCAATGTCGCCACCGGAACAAATGACAAATCTGTCAATGGAACAAAAGTAGGCTCAACAGTAAACAAATATATAAGAAATTTGGCGGAATTTTACATTATTTTGCGATACATTATTTATCAATTTTTCACTTGTTCCCATTAATGGATAAGTACCTTTTCTGTTCACCAATATTTTTGCCTCATTAGAATTTTTTTTGCCAAGTTTCCAATATTAGGGCATTTGGGGAAGTTTCCAATGCTTAGCATCGGACCTGGTTTAAGTTTAAGTTGACATTAAAGTTGAACGAGAAATAGATGTCTTTCTTTTGTTTACTATTTTCTACTACTTCCTATTATTAGATAATGAATAAATTGCCACTTGATAAGTTTTTAATTTATACTAGTGTGTACAATCATGAAAACTATCATTGTATAGAAGGTACTCTACATAACAAAAGCAAAGTTTTAGCTGAGTTTCAAAGTTGTTAGCAAAAAAGTTAAGGTAGACGAAAAAGTTTTAGCAAAATGCTAAAATATCTAAGGCTAATAAATTCGTTTACATATCTTTGTAACTGCTTTTTTGTATTCATCTCCTGTTGGAAATAAAATTTAAAATTCAACCATGCATGACATCTTTAAAGAAATTATCTCACTGTAGGTCACCTTTTTTAAAAATTTAAATCGAAAAATTTAGAATTGTACCTAGAATTGATAGAATACAACGTTTTGAAAAACGCCAATAAAGAGTTTATTGCAGATTTCAGCTATAATTTACAAATAGATTAAGGTCAGTATCGTCATACTTGCTTCCTCTCCCGGATCATTGTTTTTTTTATTTTTGTTCTTTTTATATCTGAGCAAAAAAGCCTCTTTTTATTTTCTTAATTAGATAGAATTTTCGCATTTTTCAAAAAATGCAATCGTAGCGGAAACCCTGACAAAAAGCCATTGGAACACATTTTCATTTCAATTCATTCAAAAGTTCTCATTTTAAAGAACTCCAGAAATAAAAGACCAATTGTTCTTTAACTTTAGTCATATAAAAGGTATGTTTCAACGGACATTTTTCAATAAAAATCAAATCATTCACACATTTACTGGTCTAACAACAAATTTTAGAAATTAAAAAATATATTGATCTTTCTTCATCATGAAGAGGTTTGGAATAAGCTGTAAATTTCAGAAATAAGTTTACTTACTAAGTACAATACTTATGTAAGGGTTTGAAATTATCTCTGAAATTCGTGAAAGTATAAGTATTGTCATACTAAAATTTAGAATCAAACATTAAAAATTTGATGAAATATGAACATTTAAAGTAGATTATTTCTGACTGCACATCCATAAAAATAGCAATTTATAACTTTAAAAACTTTGTTGCCAAATGGATTGGCAACTTAATAAAAAATTCTCATTGAATATCTTGGTTTTAGAGGGGAAACTAGTTGGGAAGAACCTACTTTATAGCTTCAAGACAGAAAAATAAAAATGTCTTTTTCTGAATGCACAAGGAAAATTGATAAATTTTGCATAGCTCTTTGCATGGTTACAGCTATAAAAAATTGTTTATGGTAGCAAAGAGGGGAAATATTGAGGCACTTATGCTCTATTGAAAATTTAAGCAATAATGTACTATATTTTTAAATGTTTTGCTCTTTTTCTCACGTCAGAAAGTAACTTTTCTAATTTTTAATTTAGCATTTTGCGGAAAAGCTGCAAAAAAGCTTTGAAAAACTGAATTGGAAAATAGAAGTTCATGATATGAAAGACTTAGATCCAGAAGAGTATTTACTTAAACAGGTCTGAAAACTTTTTTTTGGTAATTGTTTAGTTTGGTACTTCATCTTATATTTCTCTTTCTAGATTAAAGTCTGTGTTTCCAGTAGTTCATGTTTATTGAATTAGTTTATGGGCTCTTGTATAGATATTTTCAGAGTTTGCAACTCTCCCCATTCAGGAAAAAGATTCCCACTTTTTTTTTGCCAAACTCCCACTTTTCTGTTTATTCCTCCCATTTTTTTATGTTAAAAAAATGTCTCAATTTATCTTCAGGTTTTAATTTTTGAGTAAAACTTTTGGCTACTACCGTATTTTTCGCCGTATAAGGCGCACTTTTTCTCCCCAAAATCAGGGCGGAAAAAGTGCCTGCGTCTTATACGCAGGAACTTTTTATTCTGTTTTTCTAGATTTGCCTCCTGTAAAATTGGGTGCGTCTTATACGGCGAAAAATATGGTAATTGCATTGCTTCTCAATTAGTTGTTGCCGTTTTCTTCATTACATCAGTTAGTAACTTTTGCCTTCATTCTCCTGTTGATCACTTCATTATTTCTGTACCTCAGAACCTGACTAATGTATGTCTATTTTGTCACTTTTCAGTAGGGGCAAAAACGATTGTCGGATGCATGCAAAGGATGGGACTCGCGCTCTTTTACCCTGTTAAATAACTGTGAAGGGAATTTTTTTATAGAATAATGTTCTCATAGGTCGATGCGGAATGAGATTCTACATACAATGCAGCAAAAAAGTGAAAATCGCCATTTTTGGACTTATGTCCTGTTTCTGAGTTACTGAGTTGAAATTCATATTTTTTGAAATGTTCTTTGAAGTGATAAAGAAGCTTTGAAATTTTTTAATGCGGCTCCTTTTGAGCAACGATCAATGGGTAAATGAAAAAACGAGATGGGTCAAGTTAAAATTAAGGCCCACAACATGCTGTTGAGCCTGATTATAATGATGAAATATAATGGTAAACTGTAGATTGCATTAATTAACAATTATATGAATGTCTCCACACTTCTTGATTTTCTATTCTTTATTTCTTTTTAAAACTTTATATTCTATAATGAAGTTATAAATAGATTGCTTTGCATTCTAAAAAAGTGCAAAGCAATTTTTGATTAACTCGGCCAGTGCATCACAATGAATTAATATTCTTACCTAAGATTTTTTTCAGTGGACATCCTTTCGATCTATTTTGAAAATTAAAATGATTTTCATGAATTTTGGTTGAAGATCACTAATATAATTTTTGTTTCTACCTTTTACAACTAGGAACCTGTGTTTTGGAAGTATGCTAACATTGAGCATGTGCTGCACCAAAAATTGCATGCCATACTCATAGTTTTAATCATTTTGCATCTTACAATTTTCTCAATTATTTTGAAAATTTTTAATTTATTTCAATTTATGCTACTTTTGGTTGGCTTTTTTTAATTTTAATGACTATCTTATTTTTAAGTTTGATTGTAGTAAGCAGGGCCTTAATTAGGCTTTTATTTCGGGGAGGCTTTTACCAAACACATTTCTTGGGAATTCTATATGCTCAATAAAATTTTACATCGTTCGCAAATTCTGTCACTTTTTGTTACAATAGGTTATTTTAATGAGAGGGTGCTGCTTTAACCTGGCAGAAGGCGCACACCTAACTGAGTCACCCCAATTAGTTTTGTCTAAAATTTTCTACAAATTAGAAGAAAAAACACGTTTGAATTGTTATTAATAATAATAACTGCATTAATTCTTTGAGAAAATGCCAGATAAGAGTATACTAAAAGGGTGATTGAGTAATGATAAATAATTATCGTGTAACAGGTGTTTGAATAAGAATGGAGTGACTGTATGCCTCGCTCAATCTCTCTCGGGTTAAAGGCATTCACATGAGCAAATGTAAAAGATGACAAATCGATTAAATGAAGAAAAGAAAATCTCTAAAGTGTACACAGCACTTACACGTTTAAAGAATTTAGATGCATATTTGCTAAGGTCATGTGTTTAACTTTTGAAGGAAAACACTGTATTATTTTGTAAAAGATGATAGTTCCAATAACTATAATAAAAATAAATACTGCATTGCATATAAAGCACTGTGGTTTGTATAATTATTCAGTATTTATTTCATTTTTTAAATGAAATTCAAATAAATAAATAAAAGTAATAATATTCTATTTTTCAGCACATCAAAAAGGATAAAAAAGAGTACTTTTTGGAACATTTTTAAAAAATTCAGAAGGGGTTTGAATCCTAAAAATGTCCTGTTGAATATGGTCCTGGTAGTAATTGAATTATTAGTAGAATTAGTGCTATAGTTGGGAAAAAAATGTTTGCGTAATTCTAAGATTATGCTGTAGATGACTAATTGACTAATTTTTTTCTTAGTCAAAAGAAGTCAGTTTAGATTACTCATGCCAACTTTATTCAAACAGATTACATGTTCTATTTAAAAAAGTGGTTTAAAACAAGTTTTTTTTTTAAATTAATTTTGGTTATTTTAGCTATAATAAGCCAAATATTTTGGAGAATTGTGCTTTACCACCTCCAACTATAGCCTGAGTATGGTTACAGATTTTTGGGAGAATAAAATGAGTTTTATAAATTAAGTATTAATATTTTATGTTAAGATTTTTTTATTTTCTGCATTTTAACTTGATTTTGATGTCTGTTGAACTTCAAAGTTGAGTATATATATATATATATACAGAGCTTCCCCCAGGATTAAAAAAGGGCAGGGTGCTGTTTTTTAAAAAAGGGCACTTTTTTCAAGTTTAGGGCATTTTTTTTAACTAAAAGGCATTGAGTCGTCTCAAAGCAATTGTGAGATATCTTACTGTTATTCTTTGCATTACATGTTTTACTGTCTCTTCATTCGAAAGGTTCTTTTGTCTCAGGCTAATTACGTGCAGTTAAAGTTTTATTGTTGCCATAATTTAGCATTTTTGTTAAACACCATTTTAAAAAACTCTAAACCCTAACTAAGTAAAATTGAAGATTTATCAATATTCATTTTATGCCTCCCTCCCCCTCAAATATTTAAAACTGAAGCATGAAAAAAATTACACTTGCATATACATGACTGATTTCTGATAATGAGTTTAAAGGAAACAAAATTTATAGTCTGCTTTTTCCCGTGTTGTACATTTTAAAATGCATAAAAATACTTTAGTTAACAATGAGAAAAAATTGCTTGCTCAAACATTTAAACAACTGCACATAATCTAGTTTTAACTCAATAGCTCACCTTCAGAATTTTTTCCTCTTGTGTTGTTCAGCTTCAGCATAAGTAACTACAAAATTAAACTTAGGATATCTTAAATAAAATCATTTCAATTCTTCTGGAAATTTGATGACCTCTAAGGTATTTTTGACATATGATTGTTATTGGATGGACATTTATGTGAATGAGTTTTAAAGAACTACTAACCAGCTCACAGACACTGAAAAAATGACTTGTAATACAATTCCATATTTATCAATGAATTTATCAGTAACAGTAAATAACACGTCGCAGGGCTGCCAACCTTATTTGGGAGCTATGTGTAGTCAGAAGGAAAAAAAAGTGTAGTTTCCAAAGCTTAAGTGTAGTCTAGCGCGGTTCAAAAATCCTCCCTCCCCAACCATTATAGGCCAATATGCTTAAATCTGTTCTTTACAAAAAACAATTTCAAAAAAAATCCCAATTTTAAACAAATTCTTCACATAAAACAATTGCAGGAAAATGGTATTTCATTTTTTTTAATTATTAATAGATAGTGTTGATTATACTGTTCTGCAGTCTGAGTTTCTTTAAAAGCAAGTCAAACTGAAAATTTGTCAAATGACAGCAAATTCACAGAAAAACTTGGCAAGCAAATTTCCAAAAGGAATTTTTGATCCAAATTCAGACTTTCATTCTTTTATTTAATTTAGTAACACAACAGGATTAAATAAAGAAAAACAAAAAGTGAAATATTTTATCTATGAAGATTGTTTAAATAACAATGTAAGGTTGCCCGGTTTGCTTAAGCTGCTAGTTCATCAGGAAATTCCTTCAAATGACATGATTTGTTGTTATAAATCATACTTATTTTTTCAATTCATTAAGCATTCCGAGTTTCAGTGAGTAAACAAGTATCCAAACAACAACATCCAAGTTCACTATCCAATCAGGATGAAGACTTTGCGTACTGCACAGTTCTTCCTATCGTGAGAGAAACAGCTCCGGTGACGTCATCGCTCCGATTACATCATCGATTCGCTCAGGAGTAGAGTGGATGACTTGTGTAGGCGGCGCATGTTTAGCATTCGTTTGAAACGGAAGATGCCATGCGAAATGATCTTGGAATCGACTCAAAAAAGCATCTGGGCGAACCGATGAAAGGACATTCAATACACAAGGAACAAAAAAAAAAATCTTTAGTTTATATCAGTGGTTCTCAACGGGGGCGGTACCGCCCCCTGTGGGCGGTGAACATGTTTTGGGCAGTAGGGGGGCGCTGGGTATATTTTGGGCGATAGGGGGGCGGTGGGAAAATTTGGAGATCAGAGGGCAATAAATGTGTTAGAATTTATTTTAATTTTAAAAATCAAAATTGAATTTTGCATTGAATCAAGAATCCAACTTGAATTAATTGTGTCGAAGATAAAATAAACTATGCACTCTGGAATTACTTATTTCCTAATGTTTTTCGGGAGTGACTTTTTTTATTAAAATAATTTAGCTATTTTGCTTATCTTTTTTTCCTTTTCTCTCTCTCTCTCTCTTTTGTAGCGATTTGATTTTTTCGTGATCTTTTTCGTCCGATAATTTTGAGAGAATGTTGTTGCTTGTCTACGGAGAGATGGCGGATGACCTTGAAGTGGAAACGGACCTCTTTCATTTTGAAATAGGAAGAATCAGCGTCAAAAATTATTTCTTGTTCACTCGCACGTTAAACTTTTTACTTCCGGCGTGATCTCTCTGATGTTACCTATTACAAAGTAAAGCGGTTCGTTTCCACTTCAAGGTCACCCGCCATCTCTCTACGGTCCAGCTTTCCCTAATGAAGAACTGTTGCAATAAATCGCAGTTGCAATCAGGGTTGCATGGTTTTAGCTAATATTAGCCAATTTATCTAATTTTGATGACACATAGCTAGGTAAAATTCAAAAGCATTAGTCACACCATCATTTGATTATTTTTTAGCCAAACTGTTGATAGATTCTTTTTACTACAACAGTGTAATTTCCAATAGCTGTAAAAAAAAATTAATGATGCTTTTTTTTTAGTAATTATCATGCATGTAAAAATACCATCCTGCATCTGCAGGTGAAAATGGTCATATTAAGCCCTCAAGTTTCAGTCGCCTTTTTTGATTGTTGCTAAACGAAACTGGTTTTCAGACTGAACATTGCCCGTTTAGGATATCAGATTTCAATTATTATTGCCGAAAGTTAATGGATTTCAAAATACTGGAAAAAAGATTCACAATTGCATTCGAGGGTCTCCCCAAAATAGTGTTTTTGGCAGAACATTAAACGTCATCGATTTTGTTTTTTAACTTTCTTAATTTTCTTTTACCATGTTCTCATAAGTTAGCTCAGTACCTATGAGAAAGTAAGTCCTACCCTAAAGATATCCAAAATATCTCAATGGTTCGGGGCATTCGTTCAATTTGGCTATTTTCCTCGGTTTGGTTATTTTGCTAAATTTTTACCTGGCAATCGTATTTGCAATACTTAGAGTGCCAGCTCACTTTGACTTTTTTGTTTGACCTCAGTATTTTAACTTTGGTTTTTGCTCACTTCATTTTGGTTTATTTTTACTGAAATCTCCTTCGATGATGCTCACGTTTTTGTCAACATCTGCAGTCTTTGCACAAATACTTCTGAGTGTTTTGAGGATATTTTTCTCTCTCAACGTTCCTCAATGGCTCATGAACCCTTTTGAAAATATTGAGACAGCTGATGTTCAGTATCAATAAGAATTGGTGGAACTTTCAACCACTGAAACTTGAATAGCTGGTTTCCAGAATGTTAAAAATCTTACAGGATTTTTTTGCAAAGAGACATTAGCAGCCTTTATCCTCGACTGTGAGCTATCACCAAAAAAAGTTTAATCGTCTTCCCCTATTTCTACCTCGTCGAATGAGGATTCATTGTTGTCACCGACTAAGTTACAAAGCAGAGAAATCGACACCAAATCGTCCCAAGAGGAGACTTGCGCCTTCACCTTACAAAAAATATTAAACCGACCCTAAGGAAACTGGCTTTAAACCACCAAAAACAAATATCTCACTAACATATATTTCTGAATGTTGATTTCATATTTTGAATGAGAAAAAGAATGCTTTGCTAGTTTATTTTTATTGCATTTAATTGTTTCCTTCATTTTTTGTGTAAAATTTTTCTTTTGCTTGTTTATTTGTATTTTGTTTCATTTTATTTTATTATTATTCTTTTAAAAATAAAATATTTACAATTCTAGGTTTGTTTTTTATTTTTATTCTTCATTTTAATTTCAATAATGACTAATGAGGAAGAATATATATTGTTTAACCATTGTACAAAATTCCGGAGGGAAATTATTTTAAACTTTAAAACTCTTTTCGCATGCCCCCTCACCTTTAATAGAAAGGGGGGCGTTGGAAAAAATTTCACTCGTAAATGGGGCGTTAGCCACAAAAAGGTTGAGAACCACTGGTTTATATGATTGTTCAAGGAATGCATAGAATTTGCTTCTCCTTGCGTAGTGCGTAGTAAGCTGGATGAATGCGTAGTGACTACGCTAAATGCGTAGTAGTTGGCAGCCCTGCACCGTCAGTATTCTTTTTTAGAAGTATCAATGCTGGAAACTGGTGTAAACAACTCTGCCCCTCCCAGTAAATAAAGCAAGAGAAACCCTGAGTCGAGGATTAAGGAAATGATTGAGAACTTAACAGTGGCTCATCAGATCGAAAACACGTGTTCGTTCGTTATTGCTCCCAAAGTGACAGGTGGAAGATCATCTGTTTAGTCTCTACAATGTCCAAGCCACTTTTATCAACTGATAGTGGAAGGCGTGCATTTCTCAATACCAATCCAAGTAGGAGAGGACGGGGGTGGGGGGTTCGTTATTTTCACTTCGAAAACATCGTAGAATAACAAGGGGAAGTTGAAACTGATTTGGTACCTTTTCATAGTAACTCTCTTGAATCAAAAGGGCACTACTTCATAAACAAAGAGGCAACCAGGGCGCCGTTTTACTGGTAAAAAGGCAAGTTGGGCGCATTCTAAGTATCAAAGGGCAGGCAGGGCGCAGCGCCCTCCCGCCCAAGCCTGGGGGAAGCTCTGTATATATATATATATATATAATAATAATACAAACAAATAGTAAAAATGAAATAGAAAATGGCATGTTAGGAGAAATGAAAGGAGAAAGGTTGAATCCAGAGCTCATCAGCCGTGGGAGATTCAAGAGTGGTCGAAAGACCAAAAAATTTAAATATAAACTATAAAGAGGATGTTTAAGCTCAATATATGCAGTCTATAGTTCTTCATTGGGCAAAACAGCACCAATGCGAGTCTGCAAACTGTACATAAGAACAAAAACCTAAAACTAAAAGCAGGGGTTTCGCCTCTACTAATTAGGAATAAAATTCCCAAAAATTAGCCACCTACAGAAGGGGCCTGCTATGAAAATAAAATCATTCTGCTTGACAAAAAAAAAAACCAGCAAATCCAATTTTTTATATTTTTTCATCAATCAATTTTTTATTTTTTTTTGGTTTTGTCACGCGGAATTTCAGGTGAGATGATTTTATTTTCCTAGCAGGCCCGTCCTGTGGGTGGCTAATTTTTGGGAATTTAATTCCTAATTAGTAGAAGCGAAACCCCTGCTTTTAGTTTTAGGTTTTTGTTCCTTTTTGGGTTATTTATTTTTCAAAGTATTGTACAACCTTCGTAGCACCTTTTTTGAGATCTTTCCTTACATTTTTATAAATATTAATTTGTTTGAAAGGGAAGATTTAAATCGCATGCACGTGGTAGTGGTAGTTTATCCATCAATGGTAGTCAAACCACGAACTTACGAACTCAACCGCTAAATCCACCCCGGTTTTTAAAGACCATTTCTTAGTTTACTTTCTCTGCTCTAATGTTCACATTTTGCTTCCGCATTTTAATTATTTCCAGATATAATGAAAAATAATAGTAGCTGCAAATTTATTGAACAGATTGGCGGTAGGTGTAAACCATTCTCTTTTTATTCACAGTACATTTATGTTAAAGTTAAAGTCAAAACCGTTTTTTTTAAATTATTATTATTTTTATTATTATTTTTTTAGTTAATATATTTGTTTTATTTTAAGTTAAATTTCAAAACCGTTTACTTCAAATAAATTTTAAATCAAAACAATTTTTAAATAAACATTTAAAAAAAATTTAAATCTAAAGACTATTTCCATCAGCTTGATTCGCTATAAAAAGTATAAAATAAAATAAGTATTTGATTTCTTGATTACAATACTAAAAATTTTCATTTGATTTTAAGATATTTATTTATGTTTCGGTCAATGCTAAATTCGCCACTAAAATTTCAAATAAAAATTTAAAAGAAGATATAAGAGGTTTACTGCTTTGTAGCTTATACGATACCGCTTATGTTTTTTTCTCTCTCAATTTTAATTTTATTGGCTGTTTTAGCATTTATCTAAACATCAATACATTAAGATCAACTTAAATTTTTAAGCATTGTCATCTACGAACAAAATATTCATTTTATTTTTTACTTTTTAGTGTGAATCAAGCTGATAGAAATAGGTTTTAGATTTAACAAAAATATATTTTATTCTGGTGAAAATTAACTTTCAGGAATTATTTAAACGTTGTAAAATGTAAAACAAACCAGAAAATAATACCCCTGAGCCCTGAGCTTTCACATCTCAGCCAAAAAGAAAACTGCTGCTTTGCAGTGATAAGAACTACATAATCATTTCCTCTGTTATTTGCACCAAACTATCAACGTTGGCTGTCTAGAATATTTGCTTTATCATACAATAATATTTATAAATAAAAAAAATATTTCAAATATTAAATGTATAAGAAATAATCAAGTTTAACCCTCGTGGGTCCCTCCCATTTCAGTTACACTCAAGACCCTTGGGGTCATAAACGACCCCAATGCTTCCTTTAATTAATTCATTATAATTATTGAATGTTACATGCATTATTTAAGTTCACACACTTTTTAATGCTAAAAAAACAAAAAATTAAAAGATACAATTAAAGTAAAATTCAGTTTATGAATTAAAATTATAATTTTAGAGCAAAACTTACAATAACTATAGATTTATTTACATCTGTAACAGACCTGAAGAAACATGATTTTTGCAAGTGAATTTCAAACACTTATGACATTTTTCAATGCATTTTCTGTCCAGTTCTCTTGGACAAAAGTTGCAACGTCCTCTTTTTTTGGCCTTCTGGGGAAGTGACCCCTAGGGTCTTATGTGCAAAAAATGCAATTCGGGAAAAATAAAACACAATAATAGCATTATTTTGAATAGAAAACTAGAAGAATAAAAGCCACAAAATGCCATTAAAAACAAATGGTTGATTAACAAAATATATTAAACAGAAATTGCATTGGGGTCACATATGACCCCAAGGAACCCACGAGGGTTAAGAAGCATCAGTCTTTAACTTGCATTGAAAAACGTATTGCGAAGGAGAGGTGGCGTGGTGTATATCAGGCACGAATGACATTAAGCCAATCAGGAATCGTTTCTCCTTGCAGCACTTTTGAGGCGATTAAAGTACTTAATAAGTAATTAAATAATTTTATTTGCGGAAAAT
>JAXGGA010013066.1:7500-36515 GCA_038373865.1 Uloborus plumipes
CTGATAAAGTGTCCTAATCCTCTTTCAACCGCATGGAAAACTGTCCACCTTTAAATCCTTCAACTTTGCAAGAGTTTAATTATAAGCAAAGAAGATGGTAAACATCCTTAATTATGCTCTCCGGCTTAATGCTTCTATTTAATGCACAACATTTAATGTTCATACTCGAGAGCTGGAAGCTGCTTGAGCCTTTCCATATTTATTTTAATAATTTCTTTTCTTTTTATATAAGATGTTCTGTCATCCAGTTTTTCCACCTATTTATTTCATGGGCTAAGGTTTGTATATTAATATTATATTGGTTCTGTTTTAAACAATGAAAGTAAGTGTGTTCATTTCTTCATTTAAAAGTATTTTATACCAAAATTTATATAAAGAATACATTATAGAGTATAAAGTAGAGTAAAGTAACGTAACATTTTTTTTTTTCAATTTATTTCAATGTTTTAAATATTTTTTTTTTTTTTTGCTTTATATAGGGGAAGACCGCCTATATTGGACCACTGCTTAAATTGGACCTCGGGCTTAAAATCTAGTACAGATACCTGTGCTAATTTTTAACAGTAGAAATATAAAGTTTTAGGAATAAAATCAATGTGTATGAAGTTTCACCAGTTTTTGAACTGTTTAGCGTGAGTTACGGCTAGATTTGTGTTGAAAACGTGCGAAATCTTATTTCGCGGACTTGTTTCTAGCAGGATAATTCAAAAACTTGTTAATTGAGGTAAAATGCTGTTACAGTATTATAATCTGTGTTTAATAAGGATTACATCGATGTATTTACATGCGCGATGATGATAATTTTTGACAGAGCAATGAGCTGAAGAATAAAAAATGGCGCGTTTTCCTTTATTGGACCGAAAAAATTTTCCTATATTGGACCGGTGGTCCAATTTAAGAATATGATTTTAAACAAGATGTTTTATTAATCGTAACATAAAATAAGTGACTCGTATGATTTAATAGCGTAGTTAAAATTATTTTAAGCATACTTTAACACCTATTCACGATATTCATTAATTTTTTTTTTTTTTTATCAAGCACGTTTTTATCACGCAGAAGCAGCATGCAACTTCTAAAAATGTATGTTTTTTTCTCTCTCTTCATCCATTAAGCTGCAGTTTCAGGTTGTTAAACATAGTTATTAACTTGAATAAAATTTATGCTGGTTTATCGAGAGAAAAATATGAAATTCTTCGATATTTTCGAAAAGATTTTGAAAGGAAGCAATTTATATGCTACTAAAATGTTTAATGTAGATGAAGCCGGTCTTTTTACTGTCTAAAAGCCCCAAAATATATTGACGTATAAAGGCAAACACCAAGTGAAGCAGTAATGAGTGGTGAACGTGGTAGAAACACACTGGCTATTTGCTGCATGAGTCCAACATAATTGCTAGCATCCGCCCTCTTCATGCTTATTTTCAAAATTACGTTCCGTGTATGGGTTATTTTCTCAATTCGTTAACTTTTGTGTCCTTCGTCCATATCTTCCAATTAAACACCCATTTTCATTATCTAATGCTATGTTCTATTCAAGATGCTCACAAAGAGTAATTGCAACGTGCATTGGCACTATTTTGCACTTAAATTATATATTAAAAAAAATAATATATAGGCAAAATGTCATTTCCGTCCCCTGTCCCCACACACATTTGTCAACTTCAAACAAAAATTACTATATGAAGAAACATTTTTAAAAATTAATACATATGCATTTTGATTCAGTACAAGTGTGTACTTCAATGTACCATGCAAGCATTCCTTGTCATATTTACATATTTTGATAGAGAGCTCAATTTATACGTGTCCCCAGGTTTTGGAAAAAATTTCCCCCAAGTAGAAAAACGTTCAATAAAATTCTATAAATGGCGCTAGTTGGCAATAAAATAGCTCAAAATGTTTAAGAACATCCTTCTTAGTAGAAAAATATGCTTTAAACGAAGTTTACACATCTTTTAGGGTGTGTGAAGCTTGTTTTATCTTAAAAATTCTATGCGTGACTTTATTCAATGTCATTTCCGTCCCCCTGGTTATCTTCCAGAAAATTTAAATAAAATTAAAAAAAATTC
The DNA here is from genome assembly GCA_038373865.1 of Uloborus plumipes. Lineage (NCBI taxonomy): Eukaryota > Metazoa > Arthropoda > Arachnida > Araneae > Uloboridae > Uloborus > Uloborus plumipes. Next base: position 9,572 of record JAXGGA010013066.1, read on the forward strand.
CACTGCCGAATGTGTTCTTACGAACACTTTTAAGGTATCAACAGTTAAATTAAAGATATGAAAAACTTTTCACACTGTTTTCGAAAACCCACTGTTTTGTCATTTCCGTCCCTGTCATTTCCGTCCCCACTTACGAAGTGGTTTCGGGAGAGTGACATTTTAATGGATTTTAAAAATTTTAATGCACGTTATTTATATTGTTGTGTTATTTTTTAATACTTTTAGCAAATTTCAAATGGCAATAAGTTAGGCACATTGTTCAATCATTAAAATTCATAACAATTTAGATAGAATGATATTTAGTTGTGTGGAAGTTATTAGTTGTTTAATTAGTTACATCTAAATTTTAAAACTCATAAGAATAAAATTTATAAATTTAACTATTCTAATAATAATCAATATTTTTAAAATAGTTCAGAATATTTTGTGTTTCAAAGTGTTTTTCTCTCACTGAATAAGAACAAAATTAAGCAATTAAAAATAAATCCAAACGTTAATGGTATTTTATTTCCACGAAATTTTTCATGGTAAGTTTTCTACACAATTTTGTTTCTCTTCTATTCTAGGAACAGTCTGTAACATTTACATTATTGTTTAGTTATGGTTAACAATTCAAGTATAAATTAGAAATTTTATTTTTTATATTTGGATTTTGTTTATTTATTTTTTCAAACTGTTAGTTGTTAAATTATTATATTCTTTAGGTAAAGTTCAAATGATATAATGGAGATGAAAAAAGTAGTTCAGAATATTTTGAACTGCAAAATAGTTTTTATCTACGGAACAGATCAACATTAAAGGAAAATATTTTTCAAAAGTAAATTTTTAAAATCTTAATTAAATTTCTCCTTGTTAGTTATCATATAATTCTGTTTTCTTTTTTTATTCTTAGAATAATTTAGAACAAATTCATTATTATTTTAGCTAACTTATGACTTAAAATACTTATATAATAATTGTTATTTGTTCTTTTTTGTAATTATGTTTACTTTTATGTTAAATTGCGTTAAACATTAAAAGTAAGGCTCTTCACCGTCACAGAGACTGATATAAAGCGAGTTGAAATTCTGCTACCAAAAACACTGAAGTCAATTCCAAATATCATGAAGCTGCATCAGTTGGTTTGGAATGAAAATAACAAATCAGTGTTAGGTTTACGCATGCTAACTTGCGTTTCTTGCGAAACCGATCTTTCTTGTACTCATTATCCTTCGAGTCCGCCTACAGTTAATATTTTATAGACTAAATAAAAATAAATGTAAAACAGACAAATGAAAAAATAAAGAAACTTGTAACTCTTTGCAGTAAAAAAAGTTGGTATTGTAAAAGTTTAAAATTCAACGAAAAATACTACTATTTCTTTAAAAAATTAGATTTAATCTGTTTTGTTTGTAAATAATGTAAAAAAAAGTATATGAAGCAATATTCTAAATGGTGTATTTTGTTTTCTATGTCATTATTTATCAATTGAATAAAGTTTTAAAAATATTTCTTGAGTTAGGGAAGTGTTTAAGCCAGGAGATGGTAATTACACTTTTTACATTAAACTTAAACTTAAAACTGTCATTAAAATTTTATTTTTAATTTTTTTTCGTTGCTGAGCACTGATTTGTGATCTTAAATGAGTTGTCTTTAAACAAATATTAACAATTATTAATTAATTACAAGCTGAATTTTTCCTACTTGGCATTGGCAAAAGTTAACGTGTTGAGAAAATCACCCGTATGAGCTTATCGTAAAAGCATCCCCTGGTGAGCAATATGCAAAAAATGGATAGATCACAAACGATAATTCGCACAGTTGATACAATATTTCATCAAAACTGTTAAGCTAAGCAATGTAAAAAGAATGCCCTTCTATTAATGGATAGGCACTTACATAAAGAATATTGATACAATAAACTTGGATAACGAGAACGATATAATAATGCTTTCTCTTTAAGCACACCATACACGTAGATGTGGTCATTATTCAATCTATGTCTACATATTTTAATCTAGCATGTGATACATGGATGCAAGAACATCCAATAAGATCCATTATTCAATAACACATAGAACTCTTTGGTAAGTCTTATGGGCAAACCGCAATCAAGGCCATGGCAAATGCTGTGAGTTAATTCCAAAGAACATGAGTTTGGCCTGTTAATTGGCATGAGTTTAATGACATTGATTTGGCTGCAGCAGAATTAGAGGCAAGTAGTCCAGATAAAACTACTCAAAGTGAACAGGTTAGTTATGTTCGGTGTAAGTTGTACACCATGTACAAGAAATAGCTACGACTTAAATTATTACAAGTCCTGCAGATTTGGCGAATAGTTTTCATCAAAACATGATTGTCAACTCTAACTATGAGAAAATAGAAAGAACAAAAATGAAGGCTGTCTCAGCAATCATTCTAAAGCCGCACAAAAGAGGCATAGAGCAGAAAAAATCACAGAAGACGAAGCAAGAAACTTCACAAAACAATTGTTATTGCAAAATTTGTCATAGAGAGGAAGTGCAAAACATGATTAAGCATATGAAATGCCATTGGCGAATTTATCAACACTGCCTAGCTGTATAGTTCAAATATAAATTATTCTATGATTTCCTAGTACGGTCCAATTTAGGAAGCGCGTGGTTCAATTTAGGAGCATATATTCCTAAATTGGACTTTTGCAACTTTTTATAAAATAATTTTTTAAAAAATAATTTTCATATTTTCAGGAAATATAAGCTCCTAGGGTGGTTCCTGGTTAAATTTAGCTTACGATGCCCTATTTTGCACTTCTGTTTTGCTTCACATTGAGCGACACAGGCCTCCTGTTCTTAGGGGGTCCAATATAGGCGGTCTTCCCCTATATTATAATTCTTCATCATTATTATTATTTTCAAGATAAATTCTTTAAAAAATCAGCCATTGGTTTTCATTTGCCTGTAGAAAACTTTTAGTTAACAGGTAATTGTTTTTAACCATTTAAGTTTTCCATAAATCTGACATTATTTGATCAGGCAAAACGTTGACTGCATTTTCTTAAAGCACTTGAAGGTACGCAAAAGAATGTCCAACGATTCTTACAAAAGTCACAAAATCGGAACAGTCGGAAAATGTTTTCTATATCCGTAAGGACGAGAATCTATGTTTCAGTTTATTCTCCATACGGTGAATCTTGAACTGATTTTCACTTTAACTCTTTTCACAATTATTAAAATTAAGATATATTGCGGGGCCCCGATGACTGAGAGGTAGAAGTTTCCCATAGAAAGCAAGAGGTCGCGGGTTCGATTCATGTAATCTCCTGTGCAATGTGTGTTACTCTCTCTTTCTTTGTGCTATAAATCTTTCTTGTGCTGTCTTATATGTAAATAAAGAACTTCAACCTCTCTGGGAAATGGCTCCATGTCTTGATAATGGTTTGTACACTATAACACGGCAACAGCAAGAAGATACATTGCGATGGAAGAGCTAAAATGTGATAAATTTGGCAGTAATCGAAAGGACATCATTGACAGAACTGGCTCTAAATAAATCCAGTTCACTGATGGTATGTTGCATTTCACCCTGTTTTAGTTTTTAGTGCTGTTAAGAACGCTTTCCTTACCCAAGTAGCACACTTCGTTTTTTAAAGGTTGTAAAACGGTTATTAACGTTGTAACAACCGCTTAAAAACATTTAAAGGTTGTTTGTGCTACCTGGGTGGATTGTTTAGTCGAAAACTCAACGAATGTTAGTGACCTGTTTTTAAGTTTGTTTAAACTATCGCTTTGTTTCAGATATTTGAATTGCACCATTATCAATTCACAGCTAATGAAAATACTCAGTGTACGCATGCGCTAAAGATCTGAAATTATATGCAAATGAAAAGTAGGGCATATCATACCCTATTTTTCATTTGCTGAAAATTTCAGCTCACACGCGCAAGTCTTCATGGTGCTGCACTTTTCATAAACGTGAGTTTAAATTAAAATCTTCGAACTATCAACGTTATTTTTAGTTCACGCGTGATGTTAATATTATCTTTCCCCTTTGCTTGTAAGAGTTATTTGTTTAAATTTGTACATAAAAAATCAATAAAATCCTAGCCAAGAAAGACTTAAATCATTATTTACATCTCGGAAAATTATCAAAGCGTGGATACTTTATATTGCTAAGAGACATTTAGTTTCATTTAACATCTTGCTGTTTGTATAGGTCTTAATTCGAGAAACAAGATTATTACACACTAGCAGTACTCGCTCGGCTTTGCCCGTGGTATAAAATTAAAACGTCATTTGGTAATAAATTGATATCACAGAAAGAATACTCAATTTTAGTTATAATTCAACTATAATTCCTTAAAACTATGGTATAAAAATAAGACAGTTGTTTACAGAAACCAACAGAAATCTTACCAAAGTTTAAAAGAAGAAGGACATTTTTTTTCCTAGTTTTAAAAACAAAATAATATACACTTTTCGACATGAAACATTTTAAAAAGAACTTTGCAATACCGCAATTTATACGATTTTTTTATAATTTACCGAGTTTTAATTCCTTAAAAACGAAAAGAAAAGCAGCCGATTTTTTTTCACAACACTTAAAATATTTCATTTAACTAATTTTAAAAAGGCTTAGAGTTTGGATTGCTACAAAAACAAATACATTGTAAAAATTATTAAGGGAAAAAGAACGAAACAATTAAAGGAAATAAAAACGTAACCATGGTAACAACATGAAAAGTTAATTTCCGTTAAAAAAATAATTTATTTCATTTTTACTTTCAAATTTTATTCTAGAACTTAACCAATTTAGAATCGTTTGACTTGCTTTGCTCAAGGTAAGCCTTGAATTTCGGGATTTTAAAAACAATTATTACAGCCCTTCAAATGCTCGTAGAAGTTTCAAACTGACATCATTTTTAGCAGAAAATTTCAAGCTTTCGAATGACGTAAGACTTGAAAATGTATATGAAATATTTCTTCCCCATTTTATCGAATTTGTATGAAAAATAAGCTAACAATTAGAATAGAAAAAGAACGAAATATAATTTTAGAAAAAACGCTTTGAGAAGCACACCTCCATGCTACGAACTAATTTTGTGCCGAATTTTATGAAAATCGACCGAACGGTTTTGGCGCTACGCGGGTCACAGACAGACAGACAGACCCACCTTCAGTTTTATTATTAATTGAGATTATTGTTCGGATTCTATGAAAAAGTGTCTATGATAATGGAAATTCTGCCGTAACACACCGGTTTTTCGCCTCTCATTATTAATTTTTACAAAAACAGGCAGAAGTTATTCCAAAACATGTTTAAGAAAAACGATGTCACAATTATATTTTTAGGGCTCTATCAGTTTAATGCCTTTATCCTACTCCTTTGTTTTTTCCTACATTTAAAACAATGTTAAAATTATTATTTTCAAGTTCTTAGTCTAAAATATGTAACAACTCCAGTATTTACATTTAAAAAAAATATTGGGAGTTATACTACACTGTAAGGTTTACTGACAATTGTTTGTGACTTCTTATTGACTGGTGCGTTCGTTTCAAATGGATGTATTTCTCCACTGTACGCCGCTAGTAAAGTAGAAAATATTTCACAAATTACTGAATTTGTAACCAAAAAAGACTTAACTATGCACGGATTTAACAAACTAATGTGATTTCTGAAACGAATGATCTAATTTCATCTAAAATGGGCACAGTGCTTGGAACTACTTTCTTCACTTGGTCTGAGCTTATTTCTCCATAGTTAAGTAATTTGCTGCCGAGTACAGTATCTTTTTCATATATCCCCTCTTTTACTTTTATAACCGTTTTATTTCTCTTTACTCCTTTTCTCAACATTACATAACTGGTCTTTAATGTTGTATGTCACGTAAAATATAATATTCTAATTAACCAGAGCATTAATCCCGAAGATCAGCTTCGATATTAAAATATCTACCCGCAAGCACTGAATCCCCAAGATGATTAAAGAATCATCGTCCTGCTCAAAATATAAACATTCACTATCCATGTAAAATTATTCTATCGAATGTCAAATGCAGCACTATCCCAACCGCAAGAATTGATCCAGTGGAATTAAAATATTCGAAAAGCTTAAAATATTTTAGCTGACATGCATAAGATTATGCATTAAATTGAAGTTTAAAACTGCGAAACATAATTAAAAAGTGTTTACTTTTACTTTTCCTTTTAATTGGATGACCCGAAAAGCAGAAAGAGGTTTTGGATGGACACGTGTCTTCTAAAGTTTAAATGATGATTTGAGTGATTTACGTTAGATGGAAATGTAAGCATTAGATTAAACCATCAACCTTCTGGGGAAATAACAACTAATTATCTTTAGTTTAATTTAAGCAATTAATTTTAAGCTTCATGCTAAATATTGATAAAAAATGGGGATATAGAAATATTTATCTGACACATGGTGTCTTTTTCCGACTTTGACGTTAATGGCAAGTATCATTGGTTCTTTTTCCCCATGAGCCGAGTGTTTTTGTATTTTTCTTCTTTTCCTCTTTTTAAACTAAAAAAAGCAACAACAAACAATTGTTTATATTTTTTCCACCTTTTATTTTAAAATATTGTTTTGTTTTAACTTTCATCAAATATTTTAACTGCAATGCATAAGATTATGCAGTAAATTTAATGTTTTAAATTATGAAACATAATCAAAAAGTGTTTACTTTTACTTTTCCTTTTATTGGATGACCCAAAAAGGTGAAAGAGACTTTGGATCGACGCGTGTCTTCGAAAGTTGCAATGATGATTTGAAATATTTACGTTAGATGGAAAGATAAGCATTAGATTAAACCATCAAATTTTCGGAAGAATAACAATTTATTATCTTTAGTCTAATTTATATAATTAATTTTAAGCTAAATATTAATAAATAATGGTGATGAATAAAAATTTATCTGATGTTTGATTCATTTTTCTCACTTTGACGTAATTGGCAAAATAAGTTATTCGATTTTTCCCGAACCGATTTTTTTTCTGTTTTGCTTCTTCTTTTATTATGAAATTAGAAAACAACTATTGTTTGTATTTTTTTTTTAACTTTCTGTAAAATATTATTATTTTGTCGTAATTTTTTACAAATTTAATAGTTTTTCCTATTTGTTTTCTTTTGACTACATTTAGAGGAATAACGTGGAATAATATTGATCAAGTAAAATAGATGCGTGCTGATCTTTTTGTACTGATGAAGAGGCTTCATTGTAGCCTTGAAATTGCTATTTTCTGTACTTTCTACCTAATTTGTGCTTTATTTACGTTGGTTTTTAACTTACAATTATATTTAAGACATTGCTTGCGTGTTCATGAAATCTTGTGCATTCATTTAGATTTCTTAATTACTTATATAGAACAAGATTCACTATTCACTACATTGAACAAAATTAAGTTTTAAAAGGCTAGTTTCACAGCAACGTGTAAATAAACGGAGGAAACATTTTCCATTGAAACACTGATTTTTTCTGGTTCGGCTTTATTAGGTAGCAGTTTTCTCATGTACAGTACTGCCCGCTTAAGTTAGAAAAATTTGTCTCAATTTTTCTTTAAACATTTTTCTCCTCTAAAAATTACTTACTATAGCTCCAGTGTAGCTATAAACATACGAATGAGTAAAATAAAACTTGATTGCTGCAAATAAAATAATGTATTTATTAGAAAAGAATAGTGAAATTTTTTTTTATACGAATGCTTAAAGCAGAACATAATTGTTTGAGGTATCCTTTCTAGTTCATTAAGGTAGTATGATCATCGCTAAGAATACATTCGATTTGACGTTTTCTCCTGGTATTGGTTTTTTTCTAATACAGTTCTGGCCAGAAATGTAGTAATGGCCTAATTTAGGGGAATATATCGCACCCTTGCTACAAAAGTGCCACAACTCAAAAATTGTAATTTTTGAGTTATGACCGTCATTAGACGTAGTTTATACGTCTCTACAAATCTTCAAAAGAGCCAGAAGTTGAATTGAAAAACCTGCTGCCAAAGGGCAGTTATGGCGTTTTGTTGTTATCAAGATGCATAGGACCCCTTCCACTGATATGACATATCTTGAAAATCCTGTCTGAACAGTGAAGTTCGTTTTAATAAGAGGTCGGTAAACAGAGTCAGGAATTTTCTTTAATTTTAAATTTAATTTTAGTGCTAATTAAAATGTAGAGAAAAACTACAAAAGCGATAAAAAAAATTAAAATCTTACATTTTAGAAAAATAAAATTTAAAAGATTTTTGATGTCTTCACATTAATACTTTTCAGGTTCATTCCAAATAATCTGAGCTTTAAAATTCAAGGAAGCGCCTTAACAGTAAGAGATTAGAATAAATTTGATAAGATCACCGTTTATGATGGAAAAGTTTACTGCCAAGAGAACGTATGATTTAGATGGTTTCATGCTTCATTGCAGAGCTTCTTATTAGCTAATGGATTCTAAAAGTGGATTCATTAAACGTTGGACTGACGCGGATGATTGATTTTGAAATCTTATACATTTTGCCTCTTAAATTTCAGAACAACATCAGAGATTGGGACTTTTAAAGCGCTTTAAATTACATTTGACAGAAACATGGTAAGTGAAACTCGCGTCAGTTCCATCCACAAAATATGCGCTTTCATTTATACGTTCAATGTATTATTCAGATGCTTTACTGTTGTAAGAATAAGTGTATATATACACACACATTTATATATATATATATTTAGAAATAACTTGTAAAACTAGCAATTTTACAGTTTCTTACTGTAAAGTTAGTAATTTTACAGTTTATTGCCGTAAAGTTGAGCTATATTATACTGTTAAAGTAACATTATAATACTGGCAGCAGAGGTTCTAGTTAAAACTATAAAGTGCACGGTGATAAACTGTTAAATTAGTAATTTTACAGTCTATTACTGTGAAATTGGCAATTTTACAGTATATCTCTAAAATTAGCAATTATTAGATTTTTCTATAAAATTAGCTGTATTATACTGTAAAAACAGCAGTCATATTTTACAGTGTAGGAGGAGAAAGTAGCAGTCAAATAAGATGAGGGTTATACAGAAGTTAAATTTCGAGTGTAATGAAGTTTCCGTTATTTTGGTAGAAATTCCGACAATTCAACCCCGAAACGGGAGAGGTCAATTTTGCAATCATCCGTATAGCCAAATCGCGTGTCCAAATCCTACTGTATGGTATAAACCTGTTTTCATATGGCCTTTAAAAGTCATTCAATCCCTATTTAAACCGTTTTTTTTTTTTTAAATCTTATTTTAGCAAACTTAAAAGCAGAAGCATGATCAAATCAAAGATTTGCTACACCGGCTTTCTATTAGTGGCAGATAGCATGTTGTTCGGCCACAAAAAAAATTGCTTTAAAAAAACAACTTTGACTTAAACGAAGTATTTCCCACAAGTTAAACAAAGCATAGGGAATTCAATTTATCGTAATACCGTTAAATGAACCAAAAACACCTCCTCTCCTCCTACCCCCTTTTCTGTAAAAAAAAAAAACCTCCTATTACATCCCAATACCGGTTTGTGTCTAGCAAACAATAGTACCCTATATAGAGTATTAACACATATAGAGAATCACGCTGCAAGATTAAATACGACTTTTCAACGAAGAAACTAATGCACATATCCAGGCCTAAGAGCCAAACTAATATAATCCCATAAAGGGCGTTTTCTGGTTATTATTGCATTTTATATAGAATCCTCTTCTACATTGAGCAACAACAATGTATTTGTAAGAAACATTTTCTTTATGGTTAATTACCAGTGCTATAAGAGCTCGACATGCACCAGACGTATCCCAGCTTCTACATGCACCAGAGAAACGATTCTGCCCTCCTTTGCAAAGTAGTAATAATGTAACTTACGTTAGACTTTGAAGTGCATATATTAGTAGTCGCATTTAATGCCTGAGTTATCATGCTCGTTTACATCGTACTAGGATTTCAAGTATATATATCGTCGGCACCATGCTAAAATTACGAAAGTGAAAATTTGCACTTTTTAGGAGAGCCAAAACACTGAATATTTTTTCCCACCTGACGTGTTTGGTTATTTCCAATTTAAAATTTCTATAGATATCTTTTACGTAAAACTATCGTTCGAAAGTATCATTTTAATTTTAAATATTTTAAATATTTATAAATTATTAACTTGAAAAACGCGATTGTTTACATTATTTTAGCATGGTGCCGAGGATATGTTCTCACATTAGCTACTTTTAACTCAGAGTGACGCATACTAAATATAATGAGTTATTACATAGAAATGTCAACATCAGCTGAAGAAAAAAAGTACCGAAGTGAAAAAAGTATCAAAAAATAAATTAATAAATAAAAATCATACAGCATAAGAAGTTTACAAAAATTGAAAAAGTATTGTATTTATCACTAAGATTAGCCGTAATAAACAGTTTGTAGTGTGTTTACTGCTTGTTATTCGATGGTTACGTTAGTCACACTTCATATTGAGTAAAAGTGACACTTAAGACTAAAAAAAAATAAGATTTAATTAATGTATTTTATGTTTTTAAAAGCCCACTTTATACATTTCTCAAATATATCATACAATTTTTCACACTTGCTTACCTTTGAGAAATTTTTGCCTCACAACATGAGCATTCATTTTCAGGGTTGCAAAAATGTTACGTTAGTCACGCTGCTATTTTAGTTGAAAAAATATCTACTGACATTATTTTTTTTAATTATTAACAAAAATGATACATAGATACGACGTACATTGTAAATCCTCCAGCAATAACTAAAAAATATTTTTTATCCTTTAAATTACAAGTAAAAACAGTTACAAAATCAGCTCTGAATGTTACGTTAGTCACTATGGAATAACCCTAATGCTATATATCATTCCTCTAGGTTTTGTTGGCGATATTTTGTAGTACTGAGTGAGTTTTAGCTATTTTTGCATATTTCTTCCGCAGCTACTAACAAAAAACGTGCAACTTATATACTGCAAAAAATGAACTGTTTTTATTTTTTTTTACAGTATATTACTTGCAGTCGAGGTTCCAATTTAAAACTAAAATGCACAGTAATAAACTATAAAACTAGCAATTTTACAGTTTCTTACCGAAAAGTTAACAATTTTAGTTTATCGCAGCAAAATTTAATTGTATTATACTGTAAAACAACAGTATAATACTGACAGAAGAGGTTCCAGTTTAAAACTGAAAAATGCACGTTAATAAACTGTAGTAGTTTTTGCAGTTTATTGTCGTAAAATTAGCTGTATTATACTTTAAAAACAACATTCATTTTTTACAGTGTAAGTGACCCGGAAAAATGTTCAAAATGTATTTCATGTCGGAAATGTGTCACATAAAGAAACAAGGTTCACTTTGCCCCGGAACATTAAACTTACATTACACAAAATGATTTGAACAAAAAAAAAAAAAAAAAGAGAGGTTCGCCAGTTATGTTCTATTATAGTTCAGAAAGCAAATGAGTCATATGGGTTGCAAACATTACAAAAATCTCCTAATTAGAATTGTTAATACGTGAACATGCTTTCAGAGATTATAAAGCAGTTTCTTTTTTATTGAAAAAGACCTTTTAAGATATATGTAAAAAAAACATATCCTTTACTGTACGGAATTCAGAAAGAACTGCCTCCATTCTGTCAAAACAGAATTCTTTTGTTAGCAAATCCCCCAGCATCTTTGAGATGGATAAAGAATAAAAATTGCCAAAGAAATGCAAGAATAATCTCTTTTGGAACTGAACCACATTTTACAACTAAGCATACACTATTACGGGGAATAAAAATATGACATGCGGTAAATCGTTTTCTAATGCAAAACTATTACGGGCAATGAAAAGGTATGTAAATCCACTTCTCTTTTTAGGACATAAAAGATCCCTATTGAAGTGCTTGCATCGATTCAAACATTTATCGAAATCAAATCTCAAATCTTTTATGCATTAGCGAACAACTCCCTTTTTATCGAATCGTTGAAATTTAAATGAAAGGAAATTCGACTTTTTTTTGTGTCGACATTGTCGCAGAAGCAATTCTGGACGAGAAAAAAACTCTTCAAGTGATTCCATTTTGCCATCAAGTGACTTATAGCAGTATTCGGTCAAGCAAAATTAAATCCACAAAGGAAGGAGAAAAAATGAGCATAGGCAACAGAAAACAGGCTTAGGTTCCAGAGGGCACAATTAATGAGCGGATTGAGTTAAAAGAAGCGGAACCTTTTCCAAACGTAGTTATCTCAGATTGCTGGGACGGATTTTATGGCTTTAATTGAACCAGAACAAGACTTAGAACGGGTTTCGAAGAAGGGAAGAAAATGAGGAAAGTTCTACTTACCAATTGCAGCCAAACATTAGAAGTCATGATTTGATTCTTTTCATTCTGGAAGAAACAAAGCAAGCGTTAGTTTCTCTTTTTAATTAACATATGAGCTTTATGACCAAAGCAGAAGAACTGAACCAATATTAATAAAAATAAACATAAAACATGTTCAATATTGTGGAAGAAAATGGAGAAGTTTTCCTTTTTCCAATTTTAATGCATAGACTTGTGTTGCATTTTCTTCGGTAAATAGATCAACACATTATTAATACCTTTTAACTTCTTTTTACACTTATAGTTTTGTTTCCTGTATGATTAATTTTAGTATCGGTTGTTTTTTAGTCAGCGTGGCCGTAAAAGTAAAATAAACACGAAAAAAAATCGTGAAAGATGACTTATTGAATCGGAAAAATTGTGCCTAGTCCAAAAATATGTCAAAAATAAATTAAATAATTAAACAAATATCGAACAATTGAAAATTAGAAATTAGGCTGTTGAGATGGAGAAAGTTTATGTATGTCGGCCTGTCTGCGTGTGCCTCCTAATAACTTTTGAGTAAGCTGTCTGAATCAAATGAACTTTTTTCTGTTCTAAAAATCTCGGCAAGGACATCTCATACCCATATTTCACTTTTTTTGTTAATTTTTAACTGTTTAAAAAACTTAACAATGCATCTGCAGGGAAACTTAAAACTACTATAGATTCCAAAATTAAAGTCGGATTTTCTTCAAACGACTTTCGTTGGAGAAAGCGCTTGATGAAAAATATATGTATGGAAAGGATTTTCTTTATTTAGCTGTTTTTTTTTTTTTTTTTTTTTTTTTTTTTAACTAAACTGAATTAAATGCGAAAGGCAAATGCTTTTACTAGATTGTAGAGTCAGTAGGAGACTACCCACTGATTTTGAAGAATTATAAGGCCCTCAACTCCAACTCTGAATCTATGGTTCCAACTCTGATTCTCCAGCCATGGAAGAAATGCAAGCTCACGAGAAAAATAACCGACTTCTAAGCTTCAAATTTTCAAGCCTTCGACTCCCGACTCCTCAACTCCGACTCCGACTTTGCGGTCTTGGCAGAAATTCAGGCTTGGGAAAGAAATGCCTAACTTCTTCTCTTAGGATTTTAGAGGTTTTGACTCCGACTCCAACACTTCTAATTCGATTCCGATTCAGTAGTCATCGTATAAATGTAGACTCAGAAAAAATGAGTCTACATTTATACGATACATACTACTTCGAAAAACATTCGAAGAGTCTTCTGCTCTTCGAATGTTAAAGCCTTTGATGCCTCGACTAAGACTCATTAATCAAGGCAGAAGTGCAGGCTCGGAAAAGACATGACACATTCCTACTCTTGACTCTATTTCCAGACTTTGACTACGACTGCGACTCATCGACTACGACTTCGCAAATAAACACCTTTGCACTTAAATTAATTAAAGAATAAAAAACACTTAATCATGCAGAAAATAAGCAGGAAATCTGCATACACATGGTTCAGAGCTACAAGGAACCCCATTTTCGTGTTCATCTTCGAGTTCACTATTTTCTCATTAAAAAGGGGGTTCTATGCAACTCTAAAACATGTGTATGCAGTTTTCCTTCTTAATTCTGCATTAATACGTAGTTTTTTATTCTTTAACTTGCAGTACATATGATTGTTAAACTCCTGTAATGTTATTAGAGCTGCTTTAACTCTCATGACTGAAATTACTTTTTTAATGAAAAAAGGTCAAGCATTCTATGCGGTAAAATATGACTAAAGTGCTCAAACAGCGTGAATAAAAAAATATATATAGAAAATGCATTTGAAGGCTACATTGGACCCTCTTCATCAGAGTAAAGTGCTTAGTACACTACAAAAAAAGTTGTGAAAGAACACCATAGTAAAAAAATGAATGTTGCTTTTACAGTACATTATAAAAAAAATAATGTAGTTTTTTCGGCATAACAAAGCTAATTTTATAGTAATAAACGGCAAAAAATTTGTATTTTACAGTAATCAACTGTAACATTTCTATGTTTACAGTACTAAGCTATAAAATTGCTAATTGTACAGTAATAAACTGCAAAATTGCTAATTTTACAGTTTATCACCGTGCATTTTACAGTTTCAAACTGGAACCTCTGCTGTCAGTATTACACTGTTGCTTTTACAGTATAATACAGCTAAATTTTACGTCAATAAACTGTAAATTTCCTAGTTTATAGTAAGAAACTGCAAAATTGCTAGTTTTAGTTTATTACTGTGTATTTTACAGTTTTAAATTGGAACTTCGGCTCCCAGTATTATACTATAAAAACAACAGTTCAGTTTTTGCAGTGCAGGATGAGAACTTTTGCATTGATGAAGATGTTACATTGTAGTCCTGAAATAGCTGTGTGCTAACTATTTTTGAGAAAAAGAGAATTTATAATTAAGATAAAAAATCAAAGCGGAAAAAAAATCAAAAAATCCCGCTTGTAAGTCTGTGACATATATTTTGAGGTTAGGATATTTTATTTAAGGATCAGACAGTTGACATAAAAGATCTAGAAGCTCCTGTATTCCATGAAGCTAATTCCAGAGCAAACCGTTGCTAAGGAAACAGGACAGCCCTTGTTAGTTGAAATTGCGGAGTTCAATCAATTACCAGTAAGAGCTGGATTCCTCAATGTTAACTAGGTTAAACTTTTGATGTCATTGGAAAATTAATTCTATGAATTAAGATGAACGGTTTTTCTTCTACAATACTTATTCTCTCTTATGCTTGTGTAAAGACTTATCTTTCATAATAGGTAATTATATGATCCTCATAGAAAAGAAAAATACATACAATGGTTCAAAAGAAAAAAAAAAAACTTTCCCTGGACTATATATTATTTCTCTACCATGTTTTCTTAACTGCGCCAAATATTTTTTATTGCTTTATCAAATTTCGTAATTTAACCGTCGGTTTAAAGCTCATCGTTAAGGCTATTGACGAATAATAGACCACAATCTACAAACTGTTTTTTTTTGTGACAAAAAATTGCTTTTAATGACGCATTACTTTAATAAACAAGAGCTGGAAGTGAAGACGCATCGGCGTGATTGGTAGAGCGTCGTGCTTGTAATAAGAAGAATATGAGTTTGAATGTGGGCCGAAAAATAAATCAATTTATTTTTTATTTAGCACAATTCCAATCCAACTTTATATCATCATACATATATTTTCTTAAGTTTTTTTTTTTTTTTTTTTTGATGGTACACCATATTTTTGGCGATACCTAATCAAGCTTCAAGGGAAGCATTTTACAACTTAGAAGTTTGCTGTTGTTCAAAATATTACTTTAAAAAACCGGCTTTTTTCGTTCTTTATGTCAAGTGCAAATGCTTCGCACGGGTCAGACAGTAAATAATACATAACCATACATTATTTTCTGATACATACATTGATTATCCGATCAACCAACCAAGTCCAATTTTCAGAGATGGTTTCTTGCCCTGTATATTAAGAAGATTTCAAACAATGCAGAGCTCAAGGTTACAGTTACCGTAACTGAATTTAGAAATCCCACATTTTTCTGGTGCAAAATATATGACCAGCGTATTCATTAATATAAATTACACAGTAATAAATAATATAAAAAATACATTAAGTATAATTCACAAATGGCGAAGGAACGATTAGTGAGTGGACGGAAATAATATGTAAAAAACTCATTGACTTCCACTGCGTGTTTCGCATATGGTAGCAGTCGTGTACAGCCACGGGACTGCGATATAAATTATATGGAACATTTTTCTTCTGAGCAGTATAGTACCACCTTTCGGACTCGTTTTGTACTTTTTTTTTTCCAATTTTGATAGCTGTCGTCCAAATTTGCTCCCCTAATGCTCTGAACTCCATCCGAGTTGAAGAATTCTGACAATCCTATACTTAGTGCGTTTTCACGACTACAGAACATAGTTTTTTAGTATGCTGATTTTTGTATACATATAATAACATGAAATTGCACAAGATTTTTCTCATTGCACAATACAGTACGTAAATAAAAGTAAACGAAAAAAAATTTGAGAAATTTCGATTTAGAGTGAAGTCTAAGTTTATAAATGAGTAGAAAACATACAAAAAGAGTTAAATCACATACCTAGCATTTTTCAGTGTAAGGAAAATTTTTCTTTTATATGCAGCATAAATAACCACAGAAACTTAAATTTTCAAAGTTATTTAAGTGACAGTAATCAGATTTGTCTAGTGTTTGTGCTAAAATATTTAGAAATTCAAATTTTTTAGAATGAAATTTTGGATATATTTGTTTTTGTTGCCCTATTTAGAATTAAATTCTGTTATATGGAACTTTCAATCAGTTCAACCCTTTCCTTCGGTTAAATTATCACTCTTTCTTCACTAAAATATTTGGTGTAACCTCATTCATAAAATCGGTGGCAGCGTTGCTGCCTCCAATACACTGGAGTAATTTAACTGATTGAACTGGTGTAAAGTTTCATTAAGTTATGTGCAATTTCACACCCCATGAAAGCTTAGAAAGTAATTGTTTTAATGGTTAAATTAGCAAAAATAGAATTTCATCAAATTGTTTTGGAAGATTATTTATTTTTAAGGGCAAATTGTCTCACACTTCAAGTGAACTAGTTATTTGATGATTTAAAAAATCCGAATTTTTTAAATTGTTAAGGTAACAACGACTGTTTTTGAGTTCTAAAAATGAAAGTGTGAAAATAAATTTGTTAAAATTCTTGAAACTGCCAATATTTACCTAATAAACCCTGATATAATCGCAAGAATTAATTTAAGATATTTGAAACACATTAATTTCTAACTTTAACCAACATATTTACAGGATATACTGCGCAAATGTTTTTTCATATTACTTTGCTTTTTTAAAGTAAGTTTGAAGGAATTAACAGAAAAATTAAGAACAAATATTAAAAACTTTAGAGAGAATATGAATATTTCGCAAAAAGTTCGAACATGAAATACTTTTCTGAAGAGTAAAACGGAATTGTTTTTGCAGCTAATACATCGTTTAAATGCTCATATCTCATTAGAACATCATGAAATATTCATAACATTTTCCAGAATATTCAAATCAGAACTGCATTCAAAACCATTAAGTTACTGAAGAAGTTAAATCGAAATTCAATTGAAAATTCGTATTATTATTTTTCTAATTATTCCGACTGCTCATGACGTGATACATGCTCTATTCATTTTTAAATGAAAAATGTTAAAGAAAATCTTTTTCATAATTGAAACACCGTGTCTGAAAAGAAAAAGAAAAAACTAAAGGAACGGAACACGAAATTCATGAAATGTAACAACTACCGCCATTTCCATTTCTAAGCGTTCATTTCATTTTTAATTGTAATCTTTTATGCCACAATATTTAACAAAAAGAAGTGCACATTTTTAGAACCCACAAATTAGTTTTGTTATGAAATAGACAAGAAAATATCGATAAATTAAAAAAAAAAACAAAAAACAAGATACGAGATACAAGCAAGAGCAAGCGAGATTGCAAAAAGCGGCAGCATCCCTTTGAGAGGGCCACACTCAAGACTATCATAGAGTAATTTTGTCTTACACGCCCCACCGGGTTAAATGCCTGTGCCAAAATACTCACACAGTGTACTGGTAAGATTTTTTTTCAGGGGTAGTGGTATGCAAAGAAGTCTCTGGCATAACGTCCAGTTCTTATTTAGTTTTCTACCGGTTAGTACGATTATTAGTGTTATAAGCCGCAGTATGAGACAAAATCATGTAAAATCCCATTTTTTACTTCCTTTTACATAGTAAAGGAAGTATTGTGATCGCGAAAAAAATTGACTCAAATTTGGGTCTAAATTTTGATTTTACTAACCCCCGAATGAATGTTGAGTAGTTTTTTCGACCTGTCAGCACGTGCATGTGTACCTACCAACATATAACCAGCTGAAAAATGCTTTTCAACCACTTTTGAAGTAATTACGACGAGTTTTCTCGTGACGGCTAGATATACGTATGTATGTATATCGCATAACTGAAAAACTCTATGCCGTAGAAACTTCTAGTTTGGTATGTGGGCTCTGATGGGGCTCTAGTTGTGCACCTCCCCTTGTGGTTACTTTCGAATGTTCCAAAGGGAATCTTTTACAATTTTCTTGGGTAAATAAGTATTAATTCGACTGCAGTCTGAAGTGACATGAATTGGTGCGATCATTTGGTGATATATCGCCAAGTTTTTGGTCGCCAAGTGTTTGACGCCAACTTGGCGACAAATTTAGCAAAAAGAAGGATTTTTTTTTTTTTTTTTTTTGAATTTATGTTCAATTTGACGTTATTGGCGATTCGCAAAAAGTCCACTAAATGATGTTAAAATTGGTGATATTTAGAATATTAATCATTGTAAAATTATTGTTGCATTGTTTCACGGTAAACAAGTAGTATAAATGTTTGAATTGTTATCTTGCTCTCTCTAAGCATTATTTTAACACTTAAGGCATGTACTTAGAAATTCACATGTAAAAGGAGGTAGTGTGGGGTCAATACCAGATTTTTTTTAATTTAAAATTAATTTTAATATTTGTTATGTTACCGATGTGATTTGCGGGAAAATAAAAAATATTTTGATGAATCAAATAGCTGAGAAGCGAATACGCATCCATCCCTAACTTCTAATAAGTTTTCCATACGTGATAAATCGAATGCAACTTACCACGTTGATGAGTTGGATAAAAGAAAGCCCGAATTGAACTTCAACTGTCTTATTCATAACTTCAACAGGTCGGATCAGTTTGTTGTAATCACGGAAGAGGTCACGAACTAAGCGTTCTTCGTCTTCGGAAGCCGTAACTGAAAAAAATGCAAAACATATTTCACTGAACATATAGAAAACTCTGTAAGAAAAGCAGTCGAAAACTTTGTACAATGAATGAAGTTAAAAATGCAAGACAACGTGTCTACAAGTACAAATAAAAGGATTAAAAAGAGTTAAAAAACTCTGGCAAATAGCTATTTCGGGGCTATTAGAAATGAAGCCCCATCATCAGTGCAAAACGATGATGGTTCACTGACACCATCATCTTGAAGTGATCACTGACACCATCATCACCACCAGAAGGTTCACTTGACTGGTGTCAGTGAACCATCATCTTTTTGCACTGATGATGGGGCTTCATTTCTAATAGCCCCGAAATAGCTATTTGCCAGAGTTTTTTAACTCTTTTTAATCCTTTTATTTGTACTTGTAGACACGTTGTCTTGCATTTTTAACTTCATATAGAAAACTCTTTTGTATAAAGTCATATTACACAGTTATAAACATATGTGCATTTCAATAGCTATCACTAGCAGCAAAATCTCATCGGCCGGAGATCGGCCATTCATCGAAACCCGATGAAATTCTCATCGGCCGATGATCGGACTCGATGAGTTCTCATCGGGAATTGCTCCAATATGTCTTATCGGCCAAACAGAATCCGAGCAGCAAAATCCGATAAGTTTTGCTCGAAATACGATGAGATTTGGAGTAATTTACGTGCAGTGCAGTCCCGTGCCGATGAATTTAGGATCAATTTTGAATGCTCGGCTTATTTTCATCGGGAAAGTTGATCGAAAGGGTATCGCTTTCTGATGAAAAGTAGCTCATCGAAAACCGTGCTCGGATACTGATCGGAACGATGTTATCGTGCGTTACGGGATCAGTTTACGAAGAGTTCCATGATTGGCCGAGCAAAATCCGATGAGTTAATGCTACTTGGGATATTTATTAAATTCTTTAAACTACAGTATACTCCAGATTATCCGCGGAATCGGGTGGCACAGGTATTGCAGATAATAAAAATCGTGGATATTCCGAAAAAATCATAAAATATGGAGTAAAGAAGATAAAAAATATCTTTTGCTTAAAAATAATTGCATTACACTTAAAACGTAGTATGTACAATAGGGTGGGCCGAAAAAACACTTTTTTTTATTTCGAATTTGTAATAGCGCGGAAAAGTTGCGAATTATGAAGACAAAAAGAAGGGAAAAAAAATTATTGAAATCGGTTGATATCTTCCGATCGCGCATAAGGCCTAAAATTTGACAAAAAATGAAAAAACTTCATTTTCGCGATTTTTTTTTAAATTTTTGAGTTGGATGTTTTCCAAATGTAATAGTGCGGAAAAGTAGCTAATTGTGAAGACAAAAAGAAGGAAAAAAAAATTTATCGAAATCCATTGATATCTTCCAATCGCGCATAAGGCCTAAAATTTGACAAAATATGAAAAAACACCATTTTTGCGATGTTTTGTTTAATTTTTTGAATTAGATGTTTTCGTAATGCAATACTTGTAACGTTTGCTAATATAGCCTTAAAACCTTGTGTTTTGATTTTGTTTTGGTCAGTTAACATCTTCCGGTCGCGCATTAACCCCAAAATTATCCAAAATAATAATTAAAAAAAAGCTATTTTTACGCGTTTTTGGTTTTTGATGAATAATTTTTTGTGAAACAACCGTATTATTTTTTGAGACAGACTGACAATAAGATCGAAAAACAAACTACCACAGGTTCAGTCGATATTATTCAGTTGCGAAAAGCCTTAGAAACTCTCATGCGTAGACGTCAGGCAGCAATCCAGGCAACGTCGCTCGCCTGGCAACGGCTCTCTTCCACTCTATCGTCGCCTTCCTAGGACCATGTCAGCTGTCTGCCTATATTGTTTTGTCAGTCTGCGTTTCTATGTAGTAATCGCAGTGTACCATTATTTAGTTCAATCTAGCTGTTTTCATTTTGAAATTCTTGTAGTCTTCTGTAAGGATGTAGTTTCCTGCTGTGTTTCCTGCTGACTCTGATTTAACAAAAAGTCATGTAATAACAAGACAAATACTCTAATAACAAGACAAATATTTGGCTGCCCCACTTTTGGCACTCCAAAGAACTGCCATCAGACTAACTGTCTACTGGCGTAGACACCATTATGAATTTCTAGTGCCAAATTTAACCTTCCTTGAGTACGGCACCTAATGATGTCCTTGCCGGCTTGATGTCAGTGGACGGCTTGTTTGATGGCACTTCTTTCGGAGCACCAAAAGTGGGGCAGCTAAATATTTGTCTTGTTATTAGAGTATTTGTCTTGTTATTTGGCTCGGCAATTGTATAACTTTTTCGTTAAATCACCGAGTTCACACAGAGCAGAAAACTACATCATTACAGAAGACTACAAGAATTTCAAACTGAAAACAGCTAGATTGAATTAAATAATAGTACACTGCAATTGCTACATAGAAACGCAGACTGAAAAAACAATATAGGCAGACAGCTGACATGGTCCTAGGAAGGCGGCGATAGAGTGGAAGAGAGCCGTTGCGAGGCGAGCGACGTTGCCTGGATTGCTGCCCGACGTCTACGCATGAGAGTTTCTAAGGCTTTTCGCAACTGAATAATATCGACTAAACCTGTGGTAGTTTGTTTTTCTATCTTATTGTCAGTCTGTCTCAAAAAATAATACGGTTGTTTCACAAAAAATTATTCATCAAAAACCAAAAACGCGTAAAAATAACTTTTTTTTAATTATTATTTTGGATAATTTTGGGGTTAATGCGCGACTAGAAGATATTAACTGACCAAAACAAAATCAAAACACAATGTTTTAAGGATATATTAGCAAACGTTACAAGTATTGCATTACGAAAACATCTAATTCAAAAAATTAAACAAAAAATCGCAAAAATGATGTTTTTTCATATTTTGTCAAAGTTTAGGTCCTAGGCACGACCGGAAGATATTAATCGATTTCGATAATTTTTTTCCTCCTTTTTATCCCTCTTTTTGTCTTCATAATTATAAACTTTTCCGCGCGAAAAAATTATGAAAACATTTCATTCAAAAATTCTTTTAAAAAAATCGCAAAAATGAAGTTTTTTTCATATTTTGTCAAATTTTAGGCCTTATGCGCGATCGGAAGATATCAATGGATTTCGATAATTTTTTTTCCTTCTTTTTGTCTTCACAATTAGCTACTTTTCCGCACTATTACATTTCGAAAACATCCAATTCAAAAATTTAAAAAAAAAATCGCGAAAATGAAGTTTTTTCATTTTTTGTCAAACATTAGGCCTTATGCGCGATCGGAAGATATCAACCGATTTCGAAAAATTTTTTTTCCTTCTTTTTGTCTTCATAATTCGCAACTTTTCCGCGCTATTACAAATTCGAAATAAAAAAAAGTGTTTTTTCGGCCCACCCTAATGTACAAACAGTGACGATAGATACAGCATAAAACATCATTTGTATTTGAAGTTCTCAATTATAAAAAATTTATAAAGAGGTGGTACTTATAACAACGCAAAGTAAAACAAATGGATGAAGTACACCGCTCCCTTGAGTAAGAAATGCTTAGAAAAAAAAAATAATTCGTGCTTTTTCGAAAAAATCAGTTAATTGTGCGTGTTTCTTTCTCGAGACCCTCGCGGATAATACGCTCGCGGTTGATCGTGAACTTAGTGTAGTTAAAATTATTCATAAGAATTGTCGTTCGTTCTCTAGATTTATTTTGTAGGGAAGGAACGACAATTCTTATTTGTTAATTCTTAACTAACAAATGTAGTAAATTAGTACATTTTTCATTTATTTGTGGAGATTATAATTTAAAAAGACCATTCTAAGTTTCACCTTTGCTGTAGCGTCGCTCTAATGTATGTTCTAAACAAAACAAGTAGGGATCAAAATATTTTAGCCTAGATATGACACAGGCAATACAGCACTAATGTGATAAGCACAAAAGTTCTATTCGTACCTATTCCTCAAAATTGAGTTTTTGTCACTGGATGGTTCTTTACAACATTTTTTACTTATATAGGAGCGATTCCATACCAAATCACCGAAAATAAAAAAAGTTGGTCGCACGACCGACTCGGATTTTTTTTTAATTCGGTACACAGATTGATGGTATAGAGGTATGAAAAAGCCCAAAAGGAAAGTTACCTGCTCCACTTATTTTCTGAGATACATGCCCTCAAAGTTTGTCCGCCACGTCAAAATACTAAAAAAGTGATGTTATTTAATCATTTTTTATAAAAAATTGTACTCATGCAAAATAAAAGTGTTAGATATCTATGGAAACTAGTTACTCCAGGCATTCTGAAAAAAAATACTAGAACGTTCATAATGAAAATTGCCAAGGTACAGGGCTCTTTGAAGTTGTCACCACAAAAACTTGATTTTGCAGATTTTGCTAAAATTCAAGCATTTATTACAAAAAAAGGCAAACAAAACCAAAGGTTTTCTCACTTTCTGGTAGTGTACAGGTCCTCCCTGTAAATTGCTACGCAATAAATTTTTTGGGTTTCTCACTCCTTCTTGGAAATATTTTAGCTTAAAGATAAGCCGTAAGGCAAAAAATGCGTTTTTGGCCATCTTGGCAGCCATTTTTCTCATAAAGGGGGAGCAGTAGAAACTTTAATTTTTTTTTTAAACAAGCCACTGATATGTTAGCTATTTACAGGAAAAGAGTTTACTTTTGGTTATTTCTCCCATTAAGAGATATCCTGCTGACAGTATATGCATGTTTTTCGCGACGACCATATGCTTTTGTTCCCCCTCTCATGGACTTAAAATTAATTAAACCAAAAAATAATGATATATTTATTATTAGCTGTATTATCTACCCAATATGTCATGAAATTTAATTTATTAAATCATTGAACAATAAATTAGATAATTGATGAAAAAAAGAAAAAGTATTTCTCTGATGCCTGAGCATTATGCATTCATAATTACAAAGCACTAAATACTTTCTTGAGGAATTAATTAACATAAATGAGCTCTAAATATTTATATTATAAGCAATACCCAATGTTGTGATTGGGATACTCCTGTTTTTAATTGAAGAATTTCTTGACTATCACATGAATATCAGGAAAATAAATGAGGTCTTTTCGTTTGATGTAGGATATTTTATGACAAATTTCATTTGATGGGCTACTAACTGAGCATGGTGATAAAGAGCTATTAATTTCAGCATCGAATTCCATTTTACCTTATTAACAGTTAAATATTTACAAAATAATTAAATAAATAATTTAATATAAAGCCATGCTAGAAGAATTAAAATTAGTGCAACTAATTTATTCCCATACTGATCTTTACAAAATTGACATGCGTTGAGCACTGATAAGAACTGACAAGAAAAAGTTTACTCACTAAAATATTAGTTCACAGATACTATAAAGCATACATTCTATTTTCCACAAAATAATACTGCAACAAAGAACAAGGGTATCCTCCTGTTTATAGCCATCAATCAGGAACATCCAATCACAAGATTGGGTATTGCCTATGAGATAAATATTCGAAGCTCCTTTATTTTAATTGATTTTTCAAGAAATTCTTTAGTACCTACCCCTTTATACCCTTGTTCTTTGTTGCAGTATTATTTTGTAGAAAATAGAATGTACGCTTTATAGTATCTGTGAACTAGTATTTTAGTGAGTAAACTTATTCTTGTCAGTTCTTATCAGTGCTCAACACATGTCAGTTTTGTAAAGATCAGTATGGGAATAAATTAGTTGCACTAATTTTAATTCTTCAAGCATGGCTTTATATTAAATTATTTATTTAATTATTTTATAAATATTTAACTGTTAATAAGGTAAAACGGAATTCGATGTTGAAACTAATAGCTCTTTATCACCATGCTCAGTTAGTAGCCCATCAAATGAAATTTGTCATAAAGTATCCTACATCAAACGAAAAGACCTCATTTATTTTCCTGATATTCATGTGATATTCAAGAAATTCTTCAATTAAAAACAGGAGTATCCCAATCACAAGATTGGGTATTGCTTATAATATAACTATTTAGAGCTCATTTATGTTAATTAATTTCTCAAGAAATTATTTAGTGCTTTATAATTATGAATGCATAATGCTCAGGCATCAGAGAAATACTTTTTCTTTTTTTCATCAATTATCTAATTTATTGTTCAATGATTTAATAAATTAAATTTCATGACATATTGGGTAGGTAATTCAGCTAATAATAAATATATCATTATTTTTTGGTTTAATTAATTTTAAGTCCATGAGAGGGGGAACAAAAGCATATGGTCGTCGCGAAAAACATGCATATACTGTCAGCAGGATATCTCTTAATGGGAGAAATAACCAAAAGTAAACTCTTTTCCTGTGAATAGCTAACATATCAGTGGCTTGCTTAAAAAAAAAATTAAAGTTTCTACTGCTCCCCCTTTATGAGAAAAATGGCTGCCAAGATGGCCAAAAACGCATTTTTTGCCTTACGGCTTATCTTTAAGCTAAAATATTTCCAAGAAGGAGTGAGAAACCCAAAAAATTTATTGCGTAGCAATTTACAGGGAGGACCTGTACACTACCAGAAAGTGAGAAAACCTTTGGTTTTGTTTGCCTTTTTTTGTAATAAATGCCTGAATTTTAGCAAAATCTGCAAAATCAAGTTTTTGTGGTGACAACTTCAAAGAGCCCTGTACCTTGGCAATTTTCATTATGAACGTTCTAGTATTTTTTTTCAGAATGCCTGGAGTAACTAGTTTCCATAGATATCTAACACTTTTATTTTGCATGAGTACGATTTTTTATAAAAAATGATTAAATAACATCACTTTTTTAGTATTTTGACGCGGCGGACAAATTTTGAGGGCATGTATCTCAGAAAATAAGTGGAGCAGGTAACTTTCCTTTTGGGCTTTTTCATACCTCTATACCATCAATCTGTGTACCAAATTAAAAAAAAATCCGAGTCGGTCGTGCGACCCCCATTCGGTGATTTGGTATGGAATCGCTCATAGAATATTTTATGGTCAATTGTGAAGGGTAAATATTTACTTATTTTTTAGTTTTTGAAGTGGAATCAAAATTATGTACCTCAGGACATGATGCTACGCTGGCCTTGTGGTCCAAAAATCGTTGTATTTATACTATTACTACATTATATGTAGAATCCTACTCTGCACTGAGCCATTACCAACATAATCTTATTTTAAAAAATACTTTATAATTATTTACCGGTGTTTAAAGAGCGTAAGGGAAAGCCGTGTATGCACCTTGTGTGTGCACGAATCAATGCAAAAGAATGTTTTACAATGATTCATATTCTTAATATCGTTGATTTTAACATCATTTAGTTGATTTTTCGCAAATATCGCTAATAACGCCAAATTGAATCCAAATTCTAAAAATCATTTTTTTCGCCAAATTTGTTCAAAACTTGTCGATTTGTCGCCAAGTTGGCTGCAAACACTTGGCGACCAAAAATTTTGGCGTAATATCTCCAAGTGGTCCCGCTAAATCATATCACTTAGTCTGCATTGAAATCAACAATGTTTTACCCCCAAAAAGGAGTAAAAGACCTCTTTGGGAACATTAGAATGTAACCACAAGGAGAGGTGCACATCTAGACCCACCTCAGAGCCTACATACCAAACTAAAAGCTTCTGCGGCATACAGTTTTTGAGTTTTGCGATATACATAGGCACATACATATATGTATATACAGACGTCACGAGAAAACTCGTCGTAATTAACTCGGGAATGGTCGAAATGGATTTTTCGGATGTTTATATGTTGTTAATACATATGGCACATGCTGACAGGTCGAAAAAAAAAAATACTCGACATTCATTCTGGGGTGCGCAAAATCAAAATTTAGATCGAAATTTGAGTGAA